>JXSR01S012129.1:30150-56015 GCA_000969725.1 Ophiothrix spiculata | reverse complement strand
GCTTAATGGAATGCAAATTTATTCATCTAATTTATACATGACAGAAATATAATATTGCATCTTTGTGAAAATATATTAGGCTTTTATATGCCAATTAGAATTAAAAATTAAAGCTTAACTAAATAAATCATATCCCGACAAAAACAATGCAACATTCATACGCATTAAATGCCCATCACGCAAACCGGTACAAGAATTTATTTAAATGTTATATTATAAAACAAATAATGAATGTTTTATATTAATTCGTACAATAGGACACATATTTTCATTACAAATCCAGATCAAAGTGCATCTCTGTAAGCCAGTTAGCATCTAGACTGTGGCTATAATGGTATCAGATACAGATCTGCCGTACAGCATTCTGTGTACATGCGTTCGTGTAAGGCGCTGGAACACAATTAGGCCCCAACTTTGTGCGGCCGGCTGCAACCCGGCTACAGGTTAGAAGCCTACATTGGCCATCTTAGAAAATCAAAGCTGTGGTTGGGTTGCAGTCGGTCGCATAAAGTTGTGGCCTAATTATGCTCCAGTGGTATGCGGAGATCAGGATCTCACAATCTGGATCTTGGAGATGCACATTCATCTGGATACGCATGATGTGTAGATAGTCCCAATGATTCATCCGATTTTTACCACAAAGCCAAATCAAAAATCATTTTAAATATATGATATTGATCAGCAGAGTTTAATTCCTCAATATGCTGAGCAACAAGTTCACCAACTTAGCCACACAACACAAAACCAAGAATCTGGGTTTGTGGAGCATAACGCATTATGCAAACCACATTGCATTTTGAATCTTACCAGAGGATCTGAGCAGTAGCTTAGCCTCCTATCATCCAGGGTAAACCAGCGTTTCTTGAAGGCTTCATTCCCTTTTGGTCCAGTTTTGTACAACCACCCTTCCAAGACAAAGTCCTTGGTGAGCTGAGATACAAGCTACACAGAAAAAATGGAAAGCTTGTATTATAGGTGCATATGACTATCTAGCATAATCTAAATATCTAGCATGTATACAATGTAAAGCTGATGACAACCCATCCACTTTGGATACGTTTTGGCTCTGTTATATATTCATCAGCAAACTGTCTATAAGCTATTATATACCCTATTCACTCGTCCAATTCAACTATGTATTTTCTGAATACATGTCACTGTAGCACTGGGTTATTTCATACCAGTGTGCCAAAAATGATGTCAAAATACTTGTATAATGCTTCATCATAGAGTAGAATGATTTGTCAAACTATTGAAAGTTGGAGTATTTAAAAAATTAAAGGTTTGTCAGTCGGAAAATAGTTGAATTGGACGAGTGGATAGGGTACCTCATATATAGATACAGTCCTCTGATTGGTTAAAAGTGAGGGCTTGGATTTAACTAGGCCCAGACATATTTGTCACTAGGCCCGCTCAACATATTTTGCGGCGCCGGTGTAACACGAGCAATACGCATGCGACTTTTGACCATCGGGCGTTAAGTGCAAATATGGTTCTTAAACCAGATGACAAAAATCTAAATATTCCGTATATAAAACGAATATTGACTGCTTTTTCTTCAGGGCATAGTTGAAAATATTTCCCCTCGGTGATCTCAAACCATGAATATGCCCTCAGCTTTGTTTCGGGCATATTCATGGTTTTGAGATCACCTCGGGAAAGTAATTTAAACCATGCCCCTCAAAGCAGTCAATATTTGTATAATATAAAACTACACAAGTGTAAAATATGTAGAAACAAACATACTGAACACGATGGTGATGGTTATTTTTAGTGACCAAACTGTGGTTTTAGCCCAACAAAAACCCATGTTTTAATTTGGCCTAAACTTTTTCTAGGGTTTAAAAGTCGAATAGTTGTTCAATATTATTGCCAATTATAACAAACTTATGATCCTTACATATATATATATTGTGACTAGAAAAGTATTATTTTGCTGTCAATAACATCTATTATACTGACAATACATCCGATTATGTGTAACCTGCTCCATTCAAACTTAAATGAAGTTAGTGGTTGGTGAATATATCCTATATCATTGCTTATAGGTTAATAAATTGTGCATTTCATGTTGCGAGTAAAATGAGACAAACTAAATGCACACACAGTCAATTTTGATGAGTCCAATTCATGAGGTCCTTAGGGGAGGAGTGAATTAGACAGCAATCAAAATTGACCACATTGATTTTGCTTAATTTTACAAGCTTAATGGAATGCAAATTTATTCATCTAATTTATACATGACAGAAATATAATATTGCATCTTTGTGAAAATATATTAGGCTTTTATATGCCAATTAGAATTAAAAATTAAAGCTTAACTAAATAAATCATATCCCGACAAAAACAATGCAACATTCATACGCATTAAATGCCCATCACGCAAACCGGACTGCAACACGCAGAGTGTTTTGTGGATTTTCAGTACACTCCACGTACTTTACACATTCTTGCGTTCTGATTGGCTCCATGATATGCGGAGTGTATGAATATACGATAATAATGACATCTCGGTGCTATTACGTGACTAAGAGAGATTCACAAAACATTGATTGAAGAGGTTGGGATAACCTCACAAGCAAAGGCCTACTTTCAATCTTGACTCTAACCAGGTATCTATTTCAACATTAACTCTTTCACTCCGGCAAGCCGTCGCAAAAGCTTGCATGATTGGCCGGAATTTCCTTGTTCATCGCAATGTTTTCAAATAGCTCTAAAAATGCCCTACAAGCCCAATCGTACCAAATTGGTCGAAAATTCGCCAGCAAGCAGTTGGAACAAAGAGCTATCTAGCATCATTTTATTAGCGAAGAGAACAACCCTGGCGCTATACAATAGCTTACAATTATCACATGCTATCATAAATTGAGGTGTCTGTGAGCCGCTCAGACCGGCTTTCCGTCGAAATAGGACGAATGGTAAAATTTTTATTCCAGAGTGAAAGAGTTAATGATCATGACATAGTCCAATATAAGGCCCAACAAAAAATATTGTTTGTTTGTCCATAACGGCCTCTGAAAAGGTGGGGTCGGTAGGTCGGCTTTTTTTTTTTTAATTGATTTTTTTTATAAATGTACATGAAACTTACCTTAAAGAATTGAAAAATTGAACAAGAAATAAACTTAACTTACGAGAACAATATACTGCTGATTCTTAAGAGGTCTTCTACATTGGAAAATGCATTTCATGTCAATTCATATCATATTTTTACGATTTGAAGACCTTCTCAGTGAATTTGTATATCTTTTAGCATGAAGAATCCTCAAATAAGAGTTTGAAAATAAAAAAAACTTTATAAAGCACACGGTCGGGCCAAATTTTGACGGTCGGTCGGGCGAGGACAAACAAACAATATTTTTTTTTTGGCCTAAGCATAAACCCTGCTAAATGTACTTACCTCCTCGTCACTAGCCCCTGGGTACGCCACCTTAAGGCGGTTGTAATTGGCGCAGCGGATAGCGTTGTACCACTCCACTATATCCTGGAAGGACAAGGAAATAATTCCACAGGTGTTAAAAGGTTTGACAAGTGTACCATGCATGAAGACCACTTTAATTTTGACCAAAATATAAGCTAAAAATGGGTAAAAGTTGGATATGCACTTGGCATATCTGACTGCCAAAGACCCTTGATTAAACGCTTAAAGGAAGTATCACTTTGTTTTATATTTGCACATGCTGTCTTTTAACTTTGTACAGCAGAGCTGCATGAATATTACAACTTGGCACAAATCAAGAAAACAAGTACTTTTCCTAGTTTTGTCTATTGTCAACATACAGAGAGGTATATATCCATCAAAAAAGAGAACCAGTGCTCACTCTATCTTGTTGTCGCTCATGAAGCAGAATTATTACACCTTCAGATTTTTTTTCGGAACAGGTCTGATTGCTTGGTAGATCGCGCAAATCTTCACTTGACACATAGACAGCATGTGCATTCTGTTTCACGTGTAAATCGTGTCTGCATGTTCAGCAGTGTCTATTGCGACTTGCTGTGAGCTAGATACGCCATTTTGTTTCTGCCTCAAAATCTCGAAGTGTAGCACATGTCATAAAATGTCGGATGATAACTCGCCCTCACAATCCAAAATGGTTGACATGCATCTCATAGCATTTACACGGCGGTCGAATCAAAATGGTGGTGAGCACCGATTTTTTTGTTTAGGGGGGAAAGCACCTTACCCAATTTTACGTTTTTTTGCAAGTTTATTTTGCACCATAACTTTTTAACAAAGTGCTAAAAGTTAATAAAAGTATACATTATCAGAAAGGAATTTTCACAAGGAACATGATGTTGATGTTGATTTGTGCCCAAAAATCACACTTTTTGAGAAAATCACAAAAAACATGTTTTTTGGCCATTTGGGCTTCTAAACAAGCTAAAAATAACAATTGTTTTAAAAATGACTTTGGAATGGGAATTTTAATTTAAAACACCCACTCGGATGTTGCGTCATTTTTATTTTTAGAATTTTGGCTAAATTTTTGAGTTTCATGCCAAATAAGGTCAAAAAATCAGATTTTTCCATGAAATTCAAAAAACTGGTCAAAATCCTCAAAAATAAAAATGACGCAACATCCGAATGGGTGTTTTAAATCAAAATTCCCATTCCAGTCATTTTTAAAAAAATTGTCATTTTTAGCTTGTTTGGAAGCCCAAATGGCCAAAAAACATGTTTTTTGTGATTTTCTCAAAAACTGTAATTTTTGGTCAAAAATCAACATCACCATCATGTTCCTTGTGAAAATTCCTTTCTGGTAATGTATACTTTTATTAACTTTAAGCAATTTGTTAAAAAGTTATGGTACAAAATAAACTTGCAAAAACGTAAAATTGAGTAATGTGCTTTCCCCCCTTAAGTTCTTTGATGTCCATCCAAAACTTAGTTTACAAAGGGGCTGCTTCAAAACTCAACTGGCAGTTGCCTACCGGTTCTGGCCTGTTCATCTGGAATAAACAGTTACCCAACCGGCCATAGCCGGCAGACAACCGTCGGTTAACTTTTGAAGCGACCCTAACTGTATTTGATGCATTGATATTTGAACCTGGTTTTGTCCTGTCTTGCTACCTTGTCTTCATTAGCATACAATTAAATATTTCAAGGGTTTATTATCTTTGACATAACCATCGACGAGAAATATCCATATCCTTTACCAAGATTTGAACTAGCCCTATTCATATAGGTCTAACATCCAGTTTGTTGTGTGTTGCACTTTGTAAGTTTGAAATAGCTTGATATAAGGGCCCGTATTCCAAAAAGGTGTTTAGCTAAACACGGTTTTAACTGAACATCAACTATCCAGGAATGATACGCACCGTTATAGCTTTCAAGCGGAACAGTTCAATGAGCCGTTCTGCTGACGAGAAATAAAACCATGGTTTAGCTAAACAACTTTCTGGAATACGGGACATAACGTTTTTCATTCTGAACTCAATCCCCAATGACTCAAGTTAAAATTCAGTCCTTGGTAGAGGATTTAATTAGTGATCCTTTTCATGTTGTATATAGTCCAAATATGTTGTATATTGTCTTACCTTCCCATCGTCAGTGTACAGGTATATATTCCTAGTTTGTCCATCCTTGACATAACACAACTGCATTCCATTGGGGTTGCCTATTTTATCAGGTACAAATACAGCATTCAATTCTGATAAAGGGATAGCTGCCTTGGGTTCTCTTGCCTACAGAAAACAACAAATAACATGATTTTATGATATTAGAGTATCAGTTAAAGACAAAGTGCCAAAGAGGAGCCATTAAAATCATTTTTACCCTATGGGTGCAGACCATTGTGCTAAACAACCACAATTACATGTAGTAATATCATTTATGTTCCTGCAATTTAAAAACATATCGGTAGAGTGCATAAATGTGTTGGGTAAAAATCCCTCATGGTAAGTAATGTGTGACTGGCAAAAGGTACAGCATAAATAACATTAATAAACAGGGGTGTGAGAGTCAGGTGATAAAAAAAGCTGAAAATAGTTACAAAATGCCAAAAACAGGCTGAAAATGAAAGAAAAAGCTCAAATAAGGACTCTTTTGAAGGCATTAAAAAAGCTGAAATCAGCTTAAAAGCCGACTCTCACACCCCTGATTAAAGTCTGTGCTATATCTCCTTTGGTCTATTCATCTGATTGTGCATCTGTCATAAAATCTGGACACTTGGGCAGATTTTACTAACACAGCATTTTGTGATGATTGCAAAAGCTCTTGAAAACTAAAATCCATCGTCAATTCATTACAAATTCTGTTTGTGATGGTTTTGCATTTCACTAACTTCTTTTCCCTTTGCGGTGACAAAAAATAAGTTGAATCTTTATGAATGAGGCTATCTCAAGTTTTGGGATCATACTATACTTTGATCAACACCAAATAGGCGGGCTTCTTCATATCGTGAATTGATACAGATAAGCGCGTGCGTAGCCTGGACACAGCATACCTGCAGGATACGCAGCACGCGTTGTACGTGTGACTCGTGCATCAGTATCTACGGCGCGTGTAACTGGGACTATGTTTACTTGCGGATGAAGAAAAGCCTCATAATTCCCGCCTATTTAGTGTTGATCAAAGTATATTTAAGCCTTTCATTCACATTGAAGAGCTCAGCCTGACATTATACACAAACTGAAAAGAGATACAACAGACATCAATGCACAATCAATAAGATACTACCCACTGCTGTACAGTAAAGTGTTCATGTTAAAGCAAATTTTGTTTTACATAAAAATTTGGTATCTTTACTTAAACAACTTTTACTTTTTAATGCATCGGTCAATTTCAACAAACTGAAATTCTCATGAAAGCTGATTAAATTTGCTATTCAATCAAGTATAATTAAAGATCTCCTGTAAAAAAATCATCAGTTGATTACACTTTAATTTGACTCATCCTGCATGTATAGTATGTGTATTCAAACATTTTTTGTATATCTGTTTGAATTTTTTTTAAAACATAGAGCGACCAATGATTGAAAATCTGAAACAAAATTTGACAGTTAAATATCTGCACTATGAGCCAGTTGTAAATGTTTTGTTGTGTAAAGAGCATTAACTGGTGTTGCTTATTTGTTGACTGGCATTAGACGTTATGAGCTCAGTACATGTTGCAAGTTATTTGATATGTATGTCTTAAGAATTCACTTTTCTTTATTAGTCATCCAGAACAAATTATAATTAAACCAAGCATGTATTGTATATTCAGTGGATAACTTGTTTTGTATATCTGTGGTATGCTCAATAGCCTGCCTGTCTGTCTGGAAATATTAAAGTGATGACCCTAGACCAATACTGAAAACCTTAATGACTCTGCAATTGAGGGGCGTGTTGGAAACTTCAAACAGTTTTGGACTCTTTGAATCACTAGCTTTCATTCTGTGACCATTTAAAATAATGCTACAACTGATTAAAGAATCGTCTAAAGTGCCTACCTCTGATAAACATTTTATTCCAGTAAACACATTTATTTATCATATCAAACAGCTGTACATGTACATCTAATACATGCAGGCATGCCATGAAATATGAGGTAACTGACAAACATATAAAATGAAATATTAATCAGATGTATTGACAATAAAACTGGTGTCTTATTAAATTGTACAAACACAAATACAAGGGTATCTTATAACTGAAATTGCACCAATTGTATGATTTCATTAATAGCTGCCGTATAGCAACATTTTTGAAATGTCAAGTTTAACGGCCATTCTCACGAAAATGACGCCAGTAGCGATATTTCGTTCTTTGGTCTGAAAATTTCTGTGTTTTGCTTAAAATAAGTAAACATGCTCAAATTTGAGTAGTACTTGGTGAGCTCTACGCGGACATATATAGTTTTCTATACTTTGTTTACCGTTATCTTGGTCATTTTGCTCCCAGAAGACACCAAATTAGGCAAAAATGGCATGTCTTTGCAAGAGGCATCTATTTTATAGTGATAGATACATCATAAAAGCACATTTTCTTGTTCATACCCGCGTGGTTTATTTCTCCAAATGCATCAATAATATCAGATAATTACCCATTTTGAAAGTTGTATTTCCCAGTAAGCCACAAGAAATCAGTATAGGGTTTCCGCGAAATCAGTGTATATTACGTTATCCATATACTATCTCGATTCCAAAGATCACAGTGAACTGCAACCATAAAACTTTTTGCATAACTTGAAGGCTAACATATGTGTACATTTGTAAATCATAACATTGAAAATCTATAGTCATAAGTTTGGCTTTTAAAAACAATTATATTCCAAATTTTTTTGCGACCGTTTTAAGCATGTATATTACGTTATCACCAAATCTAAGTTATGCAAGAGTCTAGACTACTTTTATGCATATCAAGCCATAGGCCCTCATCCCCTGACCATGATTAGCCAAAATAACCAGCACTATATGTGACTATCTTAATTTGAGGGATAGAAAAACATCAAAATGTATATTACGTTATGTATATTACGTTATCCAATGCAAGAACCAGAATTATGAAGATCCTTGAATTTATTTCTTATGTCAATTTTAGGGTTCTCTGAGTTGCCCCTTGAAGTAATTGAGCAACTTTATTTTAATTGTTGCCTCAAATAGGGCAGGACAGGCACTTGTTTGACAGCTCTTCCTATTCTTGTATATGTTAAATTTGAAAGTTCTTGTATAAAAATATAAGAATAGTGGTGTTCATAACTTTTGTGGTTCCATGATACTTGATTTACTAGCTAATAAAAAAGTTAATTGAAGACGCTTTTATGAAACTTTATTTTTTCGATTTTTCCAACTGAAGTGGAGTCATTTTCGTGAGAATGGCCGTTAAATGCATAACCAATCACAAAAACATCCATATTTTTCAAAACTTTTATTGCTTTTCAGGAATAAACTTATCAATTCTGCAAGTAGAAAATGTATATAAATTGTAAATCTTCAGAAAAATGTGTCATTCTGGGAAACAATCAAATTTAACAAAAAGCAGCTATCAATGAAAACAACAAATGTTTGCCATCGTCGCTCTAAGAGTTAAAATAAATCCAAGTGTGCAATCTCAACCTTGTTGTGCTTGGAAAATGTGTATTTCAAGAAAGAAAGAATAATTTGGGCTAATTGCCAAGGATAACCCAAGATAGCCTCAAATGAAGCTTATTTCCATTGGGGTCCCAGATCTTTCTTTAATCAGTTTTAGATGCAGGAGGAAACCGGAGTGGCCAGAGAAGAACCTGCAGAAGCGAGCATGGACTGAAAACCAAATGTACATACAGAGCCGAGAATAGGATCGAACCCGGGACTCAATGGTGCAAAGCGAGGGAAATACCACTGCGCTAACCTGTGGTATGCTTAATAGATTGTCCAGCTGAAAATACAGAAAATAAAAGTGATGACCTTTGACCTCCATTCTCCTTATTTCCTTCAAATAGCAATACTAAAAACCATAATGACTCTGCAACAGATGGGCATTTTGGAAAATTTAAATGGTTTTAGATAGTTTGGATCACTAGCTCTGTGACCATGTAAAATATTGTGACAATCAATTAAAAAATCATCTGAAGTGTTCACCATGTAATCAACATTTTATTCCAGTACATAAATCGCACAATATCATAATCATATTACACAACTACATATCCAATACATGCAGGCATGCATGGAATATGAGGTTAGCGTGAATTAATGTAAAACATGCAATGCATAATAATGGACAAACAAACAAACAAACAAACAAACAGACAGTGGACATTGAATGTATATATGGTCATCCTTTTTAAGGTGAGGCCCATTTGCGTTTCATCTCATTCACTTCATCCATACCAAACTCCTTCCTGGTAATCGTTGATTAGAGTTAATTAATACCTTTATTTGGCTAATATTTTCAATTGATTTTATAGGCTAATACATTATCTTCAAAATCATACCAAATTTATGACATTTCATACGATTATTGAAAAGTTGTGACAACATTTGATGCACAATGTACGTATCTCATCCACACCAACCACATTTATGCCTGTTTTCATGTCTGGCTAAATTAGCTTATTGACTTATACTTGTTAATAGCGATTATTAATCAATTTTATTCGTGTTAATTCCAACTTGTTTTTGATAAACAATAACTAGCCTTTAAAATCATATAAGATTTGTGACACTTCAATGGATTTTTGAGGAGATATGACAGAACAATTAATGCACAATTTTCATGATGCCTAAACCTCACCCGCCTCAACCTCACCCAACTCCACCCTGGCTAAGTAGCTTTAACGGGCCATTAAGCTTAATTAGTCACTTCATTTGGCTTCTATTCTTGATTTCTTGAAAGTCAAATAAATTGTCTTTAAAATCATACCAAAATTATGACATTTCATTTGATTGTTGAAATGATATGACAAAAATTGATGCATAAATCACTCTCCATGTAACAAATCCACCATTTATGGGTGCCCACATTAAAAAGAATGACCATATGATGAATAATAATATTAAAACTAGTGTGTTATCATGATCAGGATTGATGCAAGTCACATGAATCTGTATAAAACAAAATTCTGAGGGTGCCTCATACTGAAGTTTTAAGCTGCTTTCAGAGTGTCTGTTGCAGTTTTCCACATGAGGCATGATGCCAAAACTTCATTTTTCCACATGGGTCATAGATTTAAAGGGGGAGATACCAGGCTTTGTATACCAGCCCGTGTAATGGCGTCGTCAGCCATGGAGCTCAAATTGGGGGTATTCGGGTCCTCTCGGTTCCCGGGAAAATCAACTCCGACATCCAAGACTTGGTTACGCGTACAGACAACCTGCGCAAATAATAATTTACGCGAATGATACGCCAACCTGCACGCAAAGCGTGTGTGCGTGTTTCAATATTCGCGCATTATGACACGGTGCGATGCCTCATCGGCAAGCTGTCGGTCAAACCCGAATACCCCCAATTTTGTCTCCATGCCGGATAAAAATGGCGGACATGTCTGGTATCTCCCCTTTAAATCTATGACATGGGTAGACAGTGATATCGTGAACAGTCAGTCTAATTGATCTAGGTCATTGTAGTTCCATCTCAGATTTTTTCAATAATAAGAGTCAATTTAATTCAATGGTTTCTGGGTAATCAAAGTTTTGGATTGGAAAGAAGAAGCGATTAAATCCGAATGTTGCTCTGTGTATATGATCTTGGTCATGATTTTTATAGATTTCAGCTTCTCAAGAATCTATTACACCCTTCTGCGTATACAAACACCTTAAATTAATTTACTGCACATTGCTTTGAACATTTTGCCAGCAAACTCTTGCAGTGGAGATATTGAGCTCATCAATAATTAACTAGCCTGATGCCTATGAGACTTTTACATGTGTGTTTGGATATAGTGTTGAAACGTTAATATTTAGGTGGGTGTGGCGGGTCAAAAACTAAAATTAGAGTGTTTCAACATGTGACTGGTTATCTCAAATTGCATCCCAACTGTTATGATAAAACTACAATCAAATTGACTACTCAAAAAAGTAAAGCTTGGTTAAAAATCGCTGACGCTCTTTTCAGTATATTTTGTAATGTAACATTTTGATAATGAATGCACATATTGCGAATTAATGGAATAAACTCTAGTGAATAAATCATCAAAATCTTGTGACTGAAGCTGAAAGAGCAAGAACAAAACATATACTGGTCTGCATATCTTCATATAGGCGAAAGCGGATCTACGTCATATGCAGCACAATGATCTAAAAATAACTCGCGTTGGACTTCGTGCCCTGTGAAAACAATCAATACTTTAGCCATGCATCCCTTCATTTTCTTTCATTTTTAGCCAGACGAAAATCTGTGAAACGATGAGCTGTTTGTCATTTTGTTATGACTTGAATACCACACATCTCATATGATTTTGGAATCGAAATATTTTGACAATTTGCTTAAATCAATCGAAGTTTCCGCGAGCCATCATTTTCTCCATTGAGTTGAATGGGAAGTCGGCAAATGTTTTCACCGCGCTATTTGGACAAACGTCCCGGATGTAAACAAAACGCCCGGATGTCCGCTCCTGCCTATAGTGTGTTTCAATGAGCAAACAATATAATTATAGTGGATGCTGGCCACACTGGCATCAACCACTCTTAAAGGTGTAGATTCCGATCACGTTCTAATTCCCCCATGCTCAACTGGAAGTAGTATATTTTTGATGCCAAAGGAGAGCCCTGGATATTTTTCTGCATACAAATCCAAAATGTCACCTCAAAATTCTTTATAGTTGCGGAGATATATAGCACAAAATGTAAAATTAATTGATATACCTTTTTTCCATTTCTGAGATTGTATTTACATAACAGCCTCATCCCAATGGATGCATACTTTCTTTTGCCTCTCAGAAGAAAACAAGGCAAGAAACCTTGCACAATGCATTTCAAAGGTCAAGGTCAATCAGTTAAAAGTAAATTATACACATCTTAAGCAGGGTTGTCACCAGATAACTTTTAGTGCCAGATAAAATTTATGTGAAATAGTAAGAAAACAGAAATTTTGATAAAAATGGTTCATTATTCTATTGATTCTTCATTGATTTTGTAACTTTTGAGTCTTGAATGCCGGGTATTTTGACTCAAAATCAACCTGAGTGCCGGGTGGAAATTAGGAGTGCCGGGTGGTCCCGTCCGCCACCGCCCGGTGTAGTGACAACCCTGCCTGATCTTAAGTTAAAATAGGAACCTACACCTTTAAAGAGTGAGTGTCACTATGTATGTTTCAACAGAAAGAAACTCCATGAACTGAATTAGAGCTGGAATTTCTATATGCCATTCCTTACATAATTTATCTGTAAACATCCACAGGTACAATGTGCTCAGTTTTGAGTAATTTGTTTGTGACAGTATGCCAAACAGATGGTAAAATGACAGATGATGTATAGTATAACACTCTGCTTATTACAAAAACATGAATGAATTGGGTGATGTCATAGCCTAAGCATGGATGTATCCAAAATTAAAAAACTTGTCGTTTTCTGGATTATTCAAATGAGAGCATTTTTTTGTTATTGATGTGGCCATTTTCAACATATTGAAAGTGCTGTCAATCTTTTGGCAATGACAACTGCATTAATATCTATCAAATTCTAGCCTATTGAAAACTAAAATGTACTTGTAAGCTGCAATCTCAGGATAGAGGACACAAATTTATCACAGCAAGTTGAAATAAGCAACTCTCTCCCCGCTACCCAAAATGCTGACATGTCACAAGGAAATTAAAAAACAAAAAATCATCATCTTGTTAAAAACAAAAAATCATCATCTTGTTTAGGCTTTCCCTAGATGGACCTTGCAGGCGAACTGCTTGAGAGGTAAGATCTAGATGGACTAGCTTTCGCCAAAGAAACCCAACTTGGTACTTGGTACAAAGTAAGCTAATATTCAACTGGGCTCCAAGATGCTTGTAAATTCAGTTTTTGATGCAGGAGGAAGATCGGAGTACCCGAAGAAAAAACCTGCGGAAACGAGCATGGACCGAAAAACCAAATGCACATAAAGCGCCAGGCATGAGAATCGAACCCGGGACCTTACTGGTGCGAAACAAGGGAACTACCGCTGCGCTAACCCGCTCCCCTATTAATCATCAAGAACCCTCTTAAATAAAATAAATACCTTTCGAAATATTTCTTGGTGACTGGCAGAGGTAGGTTGTCTAAGCTCTAGGTATTCTTGGCAACAAAATCAACACCTTAATTTCACAGAATGTGTTCTATATATTGAAAATGATACCATCTTATGCTTGTTTCAGATCTGTCTCTCATGTTTTTGCGATGACAGATTGCCAAAATATGGGTCAACAGAAAACCCAATATGAAATCTGATTTGACCTCAATGTATCGATACTTTGAGAGTACCCTGCACACTTATTGCAATTATCTAATCCATGACGAAGAACACATTCAAAATAATCTTGAAAGAACAAACAGGTGTTGATAGTCTTTTCAAGATGAATGATTAAAGAAGATCACTTGTTTGGAAAGAAGCACCTGATCTTGAAATCTTTGGGATTGCTATTATGAAGCTACAACCTCGTCGCAAAACCCTTGATATGTTGGATTGAATTATATATTTACGAGAACTTTGTCAATTTTAATGAGCTCTCCTGCATTACAAATACTGAATTGCAAAGAGGTGATCGTCTGGTACTGCTATACACATGTCAAAGTGACAGCTTAAATGGCACTTAGGCTTTGCGTCCAAAGACATTCGCTCGCCAGAGTGACATTTGTTCACCCTACCAAGAAAACTTCGCTCCAACGGGAAGCGACATTCGCTTAAAGAATTTCACAACATTCGGTACACTTCAGATTGAATTGGAGCGAAGAAAATATTCTTGGGTTTGTTTATTCAATAATCATAGCACTACAACATGCGCCAGTGACATTCGCTTTCATCGATTGAAATGATATTCCTACCAATGAGAGCAACATTCGCTCTCCGTTTTAGCAAATATTAGTCAAAGCGAATGTCACTCGGCCGAGGCGAATGTCTTTGACGCCAAACCTTACATTTAGCATTTGGTCACTGGAGATGTAATGGATGGTCCCCAGGGCTGCAAGGCTTCAAATAAAAACTACTAATGTATCGTATTGTAAGTATCTTTAGGTTGACACTGGTATAACTACTATCTGTCCAACTAGTCTATATCGTACTTACCCCACTTTTCTTTTTAAATTTGGCCATAGTCGTGTGATAAAACTATGGTGAAGTAATGAGAGAAAATGTGTTTGAAATGATATTCAGTGAATCTGACAAATGTTTCCTCAGCACACTTGTATAAAATTGGAGTAGACCAAGGTGTCCAGCAGAAGAACCAGTTATATATTTGATCCTTAAAGGGGCATTGGACAAGTTCAGCATCATCCTAAAACTTTTACCCAAGCATTTTGAAATTTTTGCATCATTTGAAATATTAGCGGTAATAATAACAGCATGCAAAGTTTCATTGTCAAATTGAAACCCTATATATATCAAAATATTTAGGTATACTTTTATTTTTAAATTATCATTGTCAACAACGGTAAATACTGTCCTCTATACTTGAATTTTTAAAATGGGCCTTTTCAGGAGATCTGATGCAAACTCCAATTTTCTTTTGATTTATCTGCAATCACTATGATGTGAAAGGAATGTTTTACAAACAAATTTCTGTCTCTTTCTTGATTTATAGCTTCAATAAATACGTTTACAGAATAGCCTCATACCCAATTCAAGGTCAAATTTCAAAAGGTGTCAAAATATTAGTGTTAGTCTTGAACCAGCCATCAAGTATCAGTAGTGACCCCCATACTGTTGTACACATGTGTGAACAAAATAACACGGAAAAAGGGGGGTATTTTTGTCAAGAGGCACAGTCCGTACGTTTCGTGTTTAGGGGTCAGAAAACACTGAAAAAGGGGTATATTTTCAAAATCCAACCACCCAAAATTTACCACCAAACACGTTTGGGGGTAATTTCTTAGACTTAAGCATAGGGCTTAAAGTTTGTTTAAGGGGTGTTTATTTAGAAAAAACTTGTTAAGGGGGTAAAATGAAAGGAATAACCGTGTTTAGGGGTAATTTTTAAGGCTACTCGAAAAACGTGTTTAGGGTGTATTTTGAAAACCTTTGTTCACGCATGTGTACACCATTATAGCTAAGTGGGCCCCCGGGGTAGTGACCTTACCTATCCTCAAGGGATCATAGGTTCACCTTTGTCAAACCAGCTTTTAAAAGTGTCCACAGTGTTCAAGGGTCAAAAGTTAAAGAACGTTAACTTTTCAACTTTGCCAGATTTGAAAAAGTAACAAAATGGTGGTCTTGAAACAGCAATTGAAAGTGTCCACACTGACCTATCAAAGGCTGCGATCACATAGAAGTATACGCATGGGTATATAGTATACGTTATTGGCTATACGCTCCTGGGGAGGCACTCTTGTGTTTAGTGATAGGGAAAACCTCCGTCAATTTCAAATATGAGCGCCTCTCCCAGGAGTATATATAGCAAATACAGTATACTTCTATGTGATCACACTCTTATCATCAGCTTTGAAGGATTTCATAAGGTTTCAACGGTTAGCACGGAGCAAGTGATCAAAAGTGACCTCAGTGAATGCTTCATCTGATATGTCCTTCAGAGCTAGGTCAAAGAAAGGCTACATTTTCTAACTTATCCTCTGTCCAATTTCCAATGTAAGAAGCTAAGATGTCAAAATGTTAGTCATGCATGAACCAGCAATCAAAGCAGTCAAAGGTCAAATTTCAATTTTTTTTTTAAATTTTGAGAAAGGCTTTTACGACGGGAATTCATAACAATTGGTAGATTTTCACGGGTTCACCGTCGGACAAGTTTTGAACTGTCAAGCTTTCAAGTCAAATTTCAAGTTTGTTGGATTTCAAAAGTTAGTAATGGGGTAAAAACAATCAGACTTAATGCTTAGGCACTGGAGCACAATTAGGCCACAACTTTGTGCGGCCGGCCGCAACCTGACCACAGCCTTAATTTTCCAAGATGGCAACGGTAGGCTTGATTATGTACCTTTAAATAATTTGAATACATGTAATGAATATGTTACAATAATCTTAAGTGAACAATCAAACCTACGGTCGCCATTTTAGAAAATTAAGGCTGTGGCCAGGTTGTGGCCTAATTGTGCTCCGACGCCTTACTTCTCAGTCCTCCTCCCAAGCTTTTTCTTAAGTGGGCACATGGCGTTTTTTACCCTATGGTTCCTGACTTTTTGCGCCCCGTGGGACAGGAAAATGAGATTCAGGCGACGACATTTTTCTACAGCATCTGGGGCTTGCCATATATAATTTTTTGTCTCTATTACGAGTCAAAATGTGTGAAGATAATAATTTGAAACATAGATATTTTTGGAAAAACAAAACATATGCATCAGATAAAAATCAAACATGTTTTTCTTATCCTTGATTTCCAAATCAAAATATGGATTTAAATAACAGCTCCGAAATACTGTTTCTCTGGAAATTTTAAGGTCCAGCAGCTGCTTTCTTCAGATTTCTTGCACCTAGTCCATTTAAGGGGTTTTCTGCAGTTGCTTAATTACGGCTGCGGGATAACGATTTTTTTCATAAATAGTAACAAATCAAAAAAATGTTTGCATTCATTTTGCGTGCGCAAATTTCAATGCACACTGAACGCATGCTTTACTAACGAGTTTGTTTAATCACGCGCTGCATCGCTGCGTAATATATACGCGGGAAATTATGCAGACGCAGATGTGCCATCAAAGTAATCAAATTTTATTAAAAATTCCAGTTTTTGTCATTTTTAATGAAAACTAACACGGTGACCCTATTTTTTTTATTTCAGTATTTTGAAGTGCGCAAAAAGTGCTTTAATTATATTATGTAAAAATTTAAAAAATCAATGGAGCATTTACTATTTTACAAGTACATAATTAATTATCGACTTTTTGGAGCTTTCCATACACTTTGTATGGTAAATCGGGTAAAATATGTACTTTTTGAAATGCCTGTATCTCAAATACGAGCACGGTGACCTGTACTTTATTTTAGATTTGTTATCAGCACAAATAAATCTACCAAATATTAAATTTTTAAGAAAATCAATGGAGAATTTGCATCTCTGAGAAATCCCCCTTAAGAAAAGCTTACCTCCTCCACACTGTTTTACTAACAGTTTAACGTATAGTATCTTATGGGTTTATTTTGTAATTTTGTATTTTGTGGAATCTTTTAGAATGTCAAAAAACAGTGCAGCAGGGTCATGTCACTTCTGTGGCACAGTCAATGTCTGGCTGTTATTTTAATATCTTGAGTAGCAGTTGCAAGATTTGATGGTGTTAGGATTAAAATCATTAATAAACACCCACACTAGCTACTTGATCTACATTAGATGTGAGATTATGGATGAAATGGATAACTATGTATGAAGTGAATATCTAGAGTGCCACCGTCCCACTTACATCTTGCTTATTGTAATATTTCAGCACATTTTCATCTTCTGAGAGTACAAAGAGACGACTTTGAAACCTGGAATCCTCCTTTCCTCGCTTCCATAAATAGCCAGTCTTGTGTCCAGTAGTATATGGTTGGCGGTCACGATCCATGAATTCAAGGCGCTCATATTTGGCACGAATCCACTGCTCTCGCAAAACCCTAAATATATTGATAAGTGATGAATCAACACACATGGTCACGTTAGTAAGGTTAGATCATTCCAAGAGCTTGCACATTTACAACTTACGTCTTTTTTATTGTAATATTTCAGCACATTGTCTTCTTCTGACAGAACAAACCGTCGACTCTGGAACTTAGCATCTTCTTTGCCCCGTTTCCACAGCTTGCCCATTTTGTGTCCAGACAAATACGTCTGTCTGTCTATGTCCATAAACTCGTTACGCTCGTATTTTGCTCGAATCCACTGCTCTCTTAAAACCCTACAAAATTTGAGTGATTATGCATAGGAATAAATAAATTAACGCATAAATAAGTTTAGATTCAGTTCTTTCCAAGTTGCAAATTAATAGGAAAAAGGTTATTGACAAGGACAGTGCTTCTTTTGATTGAGAAGAATAGAAATTATTATTTATATCACGCTTTAGTACAATACTATAAAACGGTGTTGTACATTTTTTCTGAAACTACCAGGATGTGCACAATATTCTAAAAGATATTGTACACATTGGGGCACCTTTCCATGAATATTTTTAGCTGCTCTGAGCTGAAGGTAGGAAAATGATTTTATGTCAATTAATTATTTTCAAAAGCTTGATATAAATAATAATAATAATAACATTGAATGGCTTGTTTTCGGGTGATACAAGAAAATATTGTACTCGGTAAAAAAAAAAAAAATCGCACTCATCTTCTATATTTTTTTTAGCTCATACAATATTTTCTTATATCACTCTCAAAACCATTCAACATTATATAAATGTTAGTGTGCCTAAACCTGTACCAGAAAAGTCACCATGCTATTTGATTACACAGCAAGTCTATCACTTAACCTGTTTATACCACCGATCCACAAAACTAGGGATTCACAAAATACCTAGTTTTCATGAAATCATGAGTTACAATTATGTTAACATCTTTCTGGGACACACAGTACACTCTCTATCAAAAGTTTGTCACCATTTTTTTTATATCTTAATTTTTTGAATACCATTTGAAATACTGTTCATACTATATTTAGTATCTACAATGGGGATGAAACAAGGAAGTTATAACATGTACAAAAAAATCAGGGCTGGGGGCACTCAGATTTATTCATGTACATATGCGTGAACATCTTACAAAATACACCTAAACAAGTTTTACCTTACCTTGGAGTATTACCCCTAAACAAGGATTTACGTGCACTTTTACTCAAACTTTTACTCCCTAAAATTTATTTTGTTTTCTTCAGGTTTTGAGAAACACCCCCTTTTGTTAAAATTGTGTATTTTTGTTTTGAAAAAAAAAACTTTTTTTGGAAATCAGTGTTTTTAGACCCTTAAACATGTGTAGAGCTTTCCCTGTTTGTCAGTGAAAATGACCCAATTTTCCATGTTTTTTTGTTCATGCATGTGTACACCACTATAGCTCAGTGGCCACCTGGGAATCAGGGGAACCCTATTTACTCTCAGTCAAAATCTATGTCATTTAAAGATTCCTGAACTTATTGAAATCCTGTTTGTAATGACATACGGAAAGTATAAAATTACTAATTACAAAACAATGATTATAGCATCACTGATAAAAGGTAAAGGATGATTTTATTAACTAAACAATTCCGAGGCATAGATAAATATATGCATGATGTAATCAAACATTCACAACAAAAGTTGGTAGTCACTAAGGCCAAAAAACTATTTTTGGATTTTGATTAGGTATTGACAATCTTATATCATCCATATTCAATCCATATTTTGGCCTGTTTTACATTTGTTTAGCTTTAGGGCTGTGAAAATTTTAAAAAAATCTTAAAAACCCATATCTCAACCGACCTACCATTCCTCTAAAAGTGCATCTATGGACACACAAACATATTTTTGGCCTGATTGTGGTGATACTAAAATGTATAGATATTTAAAAACAAACAATTGAGACTTGCTCTTTACAAAATGAATGGAAAGAAGCAAAGAAAAGTTAAAATTTGGTGGACATGCAGGTCAATTTTTTTGATGTAAATCTGTCATATACATGTGGCCTTCTCTTTTCAAATGTCTAGCACTTTGGCAGCTAGGGTCTATATGATAAGGCCGCATAAAAAAAATAAGTTGTTTCTCGCCCGAAGGTTTCTCAAAATGTGAGGAGGGAGGGAGGTGTTTTTTTCTTTTTTAGGTTGGGGAGAGCCTGAACAAGCCAGATGTACCCTTGATAGATGCTGACTGTACATTCAGTTGCTGTCTTTTAACTCGATGTGATATAGATAAATGTTGGTTTGATGACAGTTCTGTTTTTAAAAAGATAAAAACATCAACAATTAAAAGAATCCTTTAAAGAGGTAAGCGGGGTCTTGATATTTGAACGATTTAGCTCAATTTGTAACACCTTTTTAGCATTTTTGCAAAAAAATTTAAAAAAAAAAGGAAAAAAGTGGTGCGGCACCAAAAGGTGAGGAGGAAAGGGACGAGAAACAACTTTATTATTTTATGCGGCCTAACCCCTGTTTTTAAGAATATGGTTATATGAATATCTACCACTAACATGAAATTTTCTTGGGTTTTATATAAATCTCCAAACAAAAAATGACACACATTTGTAAGCTGAAAAATATGAAACGAAATCTGTAGGTGAATTTGGGGTCATTAATTTTGTGCAAGGGAGCAATCACACGGTGTACTTTTTATGATTTATCAATTCAAACCACATTAACAGGAACTAGGGTGTTTCCCTACCTCACCTTGCACAATACATGAAGGTCAATTGGGCTGTAAAAATATATCCGGGGAACGGGATCTATACAGCTGAATTGAGTCAATTTCGTGTTTGAGAATGATTTTTGATAATTGTAGTAAGCACCAACGTAGTATAGTTTTTCCGAAATGCGACTTTCATTTCAGTGTTACTAAAGGAAGGAGAACAATTTTGTGTAACTCCTCCCCTAAAAAACAAAACAAAAAAGTAAAGTCAGGTGCTTGTTTATTGTATTTCAAATTTTAGACAGTTTAAACCTAACACTGGCTAACAGCACCTGAACATAAGTTTTCATTATCTTTAATCGATTTGTGGGACGAAAAATTTAACTTTTAATAGACTTTTCATTGAAAATGTATTAATTACTTAAAAATTATCCACCATGTCTTCCGAAATAAAAATAAAACTAATAGAAAAATCAATGAAACAGGATGTTAGATATTTTGCAATGGTTGCCATGATTGAGACCCCCTCCCCCTGGGTAAATAGGACCAAATGATAAGGCTGTGATGACATCCTGTTGTATTGATTCATATTGGTTCCTGGAACACCCGCATATGACAAGTATGGTTAGCGTGCATAGCGTGCAAACACTTAAAGGGACTAGCCTAGATTCCACTTAGAATTAAAAACTCATGGAAATGCTTTAAATAAAACTTAAAAGTGTAGTAAAATCCAAAAAAGTACAGAAATGTACATGTGCAGAAATGGCTCAAATTGACAGCAAATTGATTTGCAATATATCTATATGTGATGGTGGTGTGACTATCCAGTGTTTTCTAAATCCTAAATTTTTACCTCAGTCTGGATTTACCAGAAAAAAGATCAAATGAAGCTCTTGGAGATAAGTTATACATATCAAAAGAGAAACAATTTTATTAAAAATAATTTTGTTTACCCATCACAGGTGCAGAAACAAGATCTTTTTAAGATTTGAAACTAGAAACACTTTTTCAACCATTTTTTGTCGCCGGCGATAAAAAATACAGCTGGTAAATAATTTCATTTTTCTCCTCTATTACACAAATTCAGCGGAAACTACTGGTAGGATATGTTAGTATAATCATGTACTATCGATACATGTGAAAAAAATATATAGTCAGAAAATCAGCGGACAGGATCTAGGCTAGTCCCTTTAACATTGACAGAATATCATTGTGCAACATCATTTTCTTGAGGCAATTAAGAAATAAAATACTTCTGTCATGACTTTTGGCCAAAAAGCTTATATGGTGTTTTCATATAGGCCTATGTGCTGATTACATTTCTGAAACAAAAAGCAGGTTACCGACTTAGATTTCAAGAAAAATTGCACTTTAAAAACAGTATGTTTTATTTACCACTTTTACCATTGGCTTGTATGGTAAAATCACATAAAGACAAAAATATTTATAATTTAAAAACAGCTCTATTGATTTTTTTTCTCATGTATGTCTTGGTCCAAATATAGTTCTTTGAAAAACATAATAAAAAGTTACGACCACTGACTTATTTTTTGAAATATTAAGCAAATTTAAACAAACAAATTGAATTTTTAAAAGTAAAATTGGAATTTATTTTTAGCAAAATAGCAAATACCATAACCGAAAGTCCCTAACAGTTTAAAACTATCCAAGTCCAAATCAATATGTCCTACAAAAATTCATTTTTTTCTGGGATTCACACTCCGACCCATCACATCCCGCTCCAATGTCCAGCTATGGTAAGCCACCGAGTATGGCCTCCTTCCTGTGGCAACATTTTCTTGCACTGTCTATTGTCTAAGACGAATTTGGACTTGGGCGAATTTCTCGAGTTTTGCTGGTTGGATTTTAGGGTTAATCACGTACTGCACTTTGAACCATGCGCGTACAATATAATATGTCAAAAAGTACAGTCAAAGGCTGGGATAAAACTTTTTGAAATTGTGTCCAACACCTCTGATATCAGCTCATAGATGTGTCCCGACACCACTTGTCTTAAAATTTTTATGCTTTATAGTTTCCATGGTAATAACAGCACAAAAGTATTGGCCTGTACCATGAGTATGGCATAATAGATGCACATTTTGATTTCCTGAGCGACTCTCAATGCACTAATTTCAACAAAAGCCAAAAACAAGTAACTTCCTTTTCCTGGGAAACCCTTTCAAAATCTGTTAAGTTGATTCTTTCAAATTGTTACTTGCAATTGGAACATGTGATATAAAATGAAACAACAAAAGTTTCATATCATATATTTTAGGTTTGGGCTATGAATAACAGCTAGAATTTTAGAACTTTAGGATATAATTTGGATATTAGAAATGGTATCTTTAATTGAGGGGTTAGGTGAAACTTAACATGATCAGTTAAGGATAGGGGTTTATACAGAAGAGGGTATTAAAATGTGGAAATGGGACTTACTATAAAAATTACAATGACAGTGCTTGATACATACATTGTATATGCAATATTTAGATGATATATGAAATTTTGTGTTTAGTTAAAATATGGAACAATATGTATACAGTTATGATATCAACAGCCACAAAGACTTTGGTAGTAAAACTCACAGTTAAGAAATGGACAAGTGGATAAATACTAGTTAGGCTTGAAAATGGTTTGAGAACAGTGGGCTTATATTGCACACCAATTATCTCACTTTCTTTTTATGCTTTTCGTCATCATCTGACTACAAAATATTTCGTTTCCTTGTGTATTACAAGACTAGGAACCATCATTGTTAATGCTAGCTGCTGGTACATGGACACTTCATGAGAGCTGCTTTAATTTTTGCTCAGGACTGCTCAATAGGCCTTTAATTTTTTTTTGAAGCCAGTTTAAGCATTTTATGTACCCATTAGTCATACCGCCACCAACCACAGTGATACCCATGTGCAAAGGAAGATATCAAATGAAAATTGAGAAATTTAGTGGAGAAAATGTTTAAAAGGTCCCAAAATCATGAAAAATTGAGTATTTAAAAAAAATGAAAAATGAAGTATTCAAAAAAAAAATAATTTCTGCTGGAATTTTTCAGTCTGTATTAAAGTTTGATGGTGATATAGACTTTTTTCATAATGTGATAGTACAAATTGTAAAGTGAATGCAAGAAAGTTTTTAAGTGTAGTAGCTGCTATTTTTTCATGAATTTGCATTCATTCTAGAGAGTGCTCAGTCTTTGCTCAGTGGCTCACATGAACCATTTCTAGAGCCACCAACTTAATTGGAAACATGTTTTGAGGTTTATTTGCATTCTGGTGACAAGATGTTTACTTGCAGAGAGGTAAAACTAACCATCAAATTTAAATTTATTTTTTCCATCGAGCACATTAAAAAAATATGATGCAAGCACAAAAGATGGGGAGATACAACAAAAGCAAGAGCCTGAGATCGACGAGAGTGTTGTACCACCTTTACAAAAATACAAAGAGCACACATAAATCCAGAGTTCAAGAAGTGGGTCGTAGTAAGCAAAACATGAAAGCTGAATTTAAAAAGTCATAAGAAGTTGTAGCATGACAAGTAGTGGTCAAAGTGATCCAAAAAGAACAGTACATTGCATAATAATTTAGTAAAGAGGATAGATTTTGTTTTTTGAACATTTGTAATGACTTTGAGTTTTTTACATTTTTTTGGCAGTTGGTTTTAAAGTTTTGGCCCAATTTTAAATATACTATCTAGCTGTGAAATAAATAACAGCCACAGATCTATACAACAGCTGTATAAGCTGTGAAAGAAATAACAGCCACGGCAGATCTATACAACTTTCACATGGTGATAAAATGAGATACAAATGTAACTTTAGCTGACTTTATACTCATCAGAAATACGATAACAGCAAATTTGACCGCAAATGGCACCGAAATTGAATCATCCAAAATGTATCAAACAGATTGCACCGAGTGCTAATTCAACTTCAAAAGAGATGTTGCCTTAAGGTCCGTTCATAGTACGCCGCACTGCAGTGCAGTGCATTGTTTTACTGCACTGCACAGTTTACTGCAGGAAACTGCAGTGCGGCGTCGCAATAAAGTTAAATATGTTTTAACTTGAAATGCGTCAACGTGCGGCAAAGTGCAGCAAATAATGATCGATATATCGGTAAAATTTGCCGCACTGCATAAAGTTGTGGCGTACTATGAACAGACCTTTACAGGATGTCTATGGGTGCTCAAGATATAACAAAAAATACAAATTGTGGAATCAAAAATCTGTAACTATATAGTGTAATCAGATGAAAACATGAGGCCCTGATTTTTCCTTCAATTATTTAAAAAAAAAGATGAAAAAAATAAAACAGTCCGGAAATAATATTTAGGTGTAGTATTCAATAGTTGGATTGCGTACCAAATCAAATGTACATGCTGCTTGTGCTTAGTCAAGATTTAGTGCTCTGATTAGCTATAAAAGGTACAATATGTAGCGATAACAAGATGGCGGCGAGTGCAGATTTCCCTTTCAAAATTCCTTTATTGAGCACAATTCAAGATTTGAATTATGTTGTATGTTTAAATTTCCTACCAAACTTATTGTGAGAGTGCATATGCCAACAATTATGGGGCAACTACACGAGAGCTTGGAATGCACATTCCTGGGATGTACATCCATGTACATCCAGATACGTGAATGTGCCTCACACACTGTGAGTGTGTATGTGCTTGTGACGAGCAACTTGGTAGGACGCAAAACTCACACGCAAAGTTGTATATGCAGCAGAATCTACATCTGGATGACCCCCGAACATGTAGACCTAATTTCAAATCCTGGAATGTATATTATACAAATACAACATGGTATCGAGGGAAGTAGTGAAAATTACTGATCTCGAGGTGTTGGATGCGAGTGACTACTTCCCGACGCGAAGCGGAGGGAAGCGGAGGGAAGTAGTCACACGCACCCAACACTGAAGGATCAGAAATTTTGAATACTTAACAAAATAAACCATGTTGTATTTGTTTTACTATACCTCATAAATATTTGTGTACCGCCGCGGCAAAAGGATCCAGTTGTCGACTCCTACATGTTGCTCATTGTAGCATAT
>JXSR01S012129.1:0-11684 GCA_000969725.1 Ophiothrix spiculata | reverse complement strand
AATCGAGATGTCTCGAAACGAAAATCGGTTATTTGGTCGCCATTTTGAAACGGCACATATATATTTTTTTTTCTTGAAATATGTTTGTGATTAGTGTACCTATAGCTGGTGTAAAAATTATTAAAAATTTCGGCTGGGAAAGTGGTTCTTATAAGGGGGTACCATGGACCCCCCCCTCTTATGCACTAACGGATCTGTTAAGTTATAATGCGCGCAAAGCGCGCAAAAGTTACGGGTGAGCGCAAAATGTGTGAAAAGAAAGTTTGCCCTTGCTTTACAGATGGGAGATCTAAATTCGTCCACTGAAAATTGAGGACAAAAAATCATCAAATAAAAATTTATAACTTGAACAATCTCTGAACAGTTTGCAACTCGAGAAAGAAAAATCAGTTTATTTTGCCAACATCTTAACGGTGCCATATTATTTGAGCACATAGTCAGTGGGATGTTGTAAGCACAAACATTAATAATTATAACTAAAAACAGGTTGATGTGAAAAAATCTAAATTTTGAAACACTTTTTCTTTTTGATTCTGCGTGTGGAGTTTGAAGAAAGTATCCCGGGGTGGCATGGGTCCCCGTAAATCTATAAAGAAATATGCGGGCTACATTTAAATGTACACCATCAAATCTGACGATTACATTTTCTTTCTTTCTTTTTTACTATCTTTATTTATCTTCCTCTTTCTTTTTCTGACTTTCCTTTCTTTCTGTCCTTGGGCCTTATACCATTCGGGGCCCCTGATCTGATCAGTTTGAAACTCAAAAGAAAGAAACAAAATCAGCTTCTTTTGCCGACGTCATTCATAGGAAGGAATACTTTTTACAGGCTACTTTTTGACGATGCCTGCGAGTATTTATTGTTTCAAAGCTGCTTTTATGACACATCTTTGCATTCGTTGTTGTATTTAATTTTTTTGCTGCCATTTTGGACCATATTAAAGGCTCCATTTTTATTAGAATTATATTTATGAATCAATTTGGTGAGGAATGGATCTCTTGATACCTGCAAAGCCATTTTTCATTAGTTAGGATTTTAAATTTTAAATGTAGTTTTAATGCCACTCTTTCCCATTTTTAGCAACAAAAAAGTTTTTTGACGACAAATTTGTACCTCATTAGGGGCACCACTTTGGATTTGGGACATATTAACAGCAGAATTTAGGGAGTCACTGAAAACGTTAATTAGTAAAAAAACATGTCTTATTTGACTAATTAAAAATAAGTCATGCAGAGTGATTTTTTTATAATTCATGAAATAATGCTGTAAATGTCTTTGAAATGTTGAAAAACAATTTTTTGTTTTTAAAAAATAGTTTCCATTTCTAAATATTCAATTTGTAATCAGTTAATTATTATTTAATTGATTAATGATTAATTACAGGACTAATTAGTGAATATCAAATGCGTCTTTAATTAGTCAATTGACTAATTGAAAGTTACGCAGGACTTACTGTATTTACTCATAATGACGAATATAATTCATGATTTGTCATCGCAACGGACTAATTAATGGTAAATATCTATCAGAAATTAGTAATTCAATTCGTCATTCAGTTAGTCCTGCGTCATTCAGTTAGTCAATTGACTAATTAAAGACACATTTGATATTTATTAATTAGTCGTGTAATTAATCATTTATCAATTAGCTAATAATTATCAAATTACAAATTGAATATTTAGAGATGGTAGGCCGTCAGAGTTCGAGGATAGGGGGGGGGGTGCCACCTGAAAAAATAAGTCGCCATTTTGAAAAATATCATAGTATGGACTTGGAAACTTACAGTCCATGTTTGAATTGTCGTTTCCTTCATTATTACTAGCAAAAAACCTGACGAAATTCCGACATTTAGAACTTTAATAACAGGGCCGTACGAAGACATTTAAGCCAAGGAGGGCAAACATACATGTATTTAACGTCCCGAAATTCATGTTTCGTCCCGATATATAGGCCTACTGTCAATTTGTTTGTAATGCGCCAAAAATCGATATAAAACCTTGATATTTGTGCTAAAATTGGCTAATTTTTACCAAAAATTTACGGGACAGTAATCTTGGGACAGTAAAAGTACACTTTTTTTACGGTAGAAAACCAGTATTTTTTAACGGTGAAATCCCGTAAGAAAATATTTACGGACGTAATGTAAATTTAACGGCATATATCAGTTATTTGATGCAATGACCGTCTTTTTACGGGATTTTACCGTAAATTAGTAGCAAAAAAGACAATTTGACACCACAAAAAATATATACTAAATATGAAATATATCTGTAGTTATTGTACTAAGGCTGCACATTTTCTCTTGGTGTTGCAATCTGCAAACATGCCATTTTCTTGAATATGGCTATAATAGGGAAGCTTATTTTGACACTAAAAATCATCCGATTTTAAGTTGAAAACTGGTGTTAAAATCCACCTGTGCTTTGAAACAGGGAGGACTAAGGTCCATAAAAATGATTTAACGGTAAAATACAGTAAAAAAAAACCGGCCACATGTAAAAATACAGTATAATAATTTACGGCAAAGTTGTAAATTTTACGGTAAAGTGTTGGCAACCGAATTGCCAGTGATTTTACCGTAAAATTTACGGAAAATTTCTTAGAGTGTAGTAAATACGGTCCAAATATTTTGATATTTGTCCCGCCAACGTCCCGCTTTTTTCGAACCAGCC
Source organism: Ophiothrix spiculata (assembly GCA_000969725.1). NCBI lineage: Eukaryota > Metazoa > Echinodermata > Ophiuroidea > Amphilepidida > Ophiotrichidae > Ophiothrix > Ophiothrix spiculata. The sequence continues at coordinate 9,011 of JXSR01S012129.1, read as the reverse complement.
CCCCCCCCCGCTTCGTACGGCCCTGTTTTATAACGATTTTTTGAAAAAGTTGCAATTTAAATACAGAAGGAGAGTGGCTCCCTCAGGTCTACAGACGTTTTACAAAAATGGCTCAGGAAGACGGGTAAGACAAGGGTTAATAGTTTGAATATTATACGGTTTTAATCCTGGTTTAATACCACTTTAACCAATTTTCGAGTAACAAAATGTAGTTTTGTGGCCATTTTGGACCTTTTTATAGGATCCATTTTGGATTTGAAGCATGTTAGCAACTGAATTTTGGAAGGAATTGGTCTGCTGTTACCCTCAAAAAACCATTTTTCATTTTAATTATCATTTACAAGGTCTTAAATGCTGTTTTATTGTCACTTTAACTCATTTTTGAGTGACAGAAATGTATTTTGGCGACCACAATGATTTTGGATCTTTAATGAGATTATTTGAGGCCAGAAATATCTTGTGATAATACTTAAAAATGGATCTTTAATGAGATTATTTGAGGCCAGAAATATCTTGTGATAATCCTTAATGTGTATTTCTATTGATATCTTCATCATAATATTAGGTATTGGGAAGAGGAGTTTTGTCAATTTTCTTGTAAATATGCTTTTTTGAATATTTGAAACATGCATATGACATATGTATGACTAGCTTTCATTAGGTACATTTTGCCCCTATAAATTTAGCAACTCGGAGAAGATTATATTTTCCTTTTTAACATAATAGCTGACAATCTATTTCAAATGTGTTTTCAAATTGGTTTGTGTTCAGATAATAACATAACTTTCAAGTTTGTAAACCATGCCCCACACACAGTTATGCTTAGATGTATCTTCTGAATACATGTATAAATCTGTCGAACAAAGTACCGGAACAAAGTAACAGAAGAGTTTAAGAAAAATGTTTTGAACACGGCTACTAATTCCAGACACTTTTCAAACCCATTAGACCTTTCCAAAAAGGACACAGTTAATTACAGCCTAATCCCCAAACCATTATGCATTAAATCCATGCATTTAATGCTTGACTGACTATAGTCCTAACTTATTTCACCTCCTTTGTACTCATTATTTCCCAGCTTAAAAAATCCAGTGATTTTTTTAACAACTCTTTTATAATGGGATACCGGGTATTTTGAGGAGATATCGGGTGTTTTGGCGTGAATTCTATAAGGGATACCTGAGCGTAATGTTTCTGATGTGTTTTGTCTAGCTTCAAAAGCCATTTCACAATGATAACTTTGAACAACAAGTTATTTACAGATTGCTGTTAGTGGTTTATGAAAAATATATGCTATTTTGGCGGCCATATTGAAATTTCACTGCAACACCAACTCGCCTGGTCAATTTGCAGGCAACCTAAATTTGGGCTGGGGGTAAGGGTTCTATAAATACCTGCCTCCAAATATCACCTTGGGGATTCGACTCTGAGCCCATATAGCCCATTATCTTTTACTTCTTTTTTCTTTCCTTTGTTTCAGTCCCTGATGGGCTCCTAACCTCTCAGGCCCCTGTGTAGCAGTTAAGAGTACATAAACTTATTTTATCTGGGGCTTTTGCACAACACATTGTGTACAATTGTGCAACAAGATGTTTTGGAAAACCCATTTCTAGTAAAGCTGTAAAAAGTTTGCTATGACACACTGAGTCAAAAGCCTTGGAATAGTCAATGAACATATTGAATGTTTGCTCATCAACTGCTAGAACCTTTTCAAGGAGCACTTGAAGACAGACTAGCATGTCTCTTATACCTCTGCCCTTTCTGTATGCTGCTTGTTCTTCTGGTAGTTCTTGTTGAAGTTTGTGTTTCATTCTTTCGACAATTATGAGTAGTAAAATTTTGCTTGTGTGGCTGATGAGAGCAATAGTGCAATAATTTGAGCATTGCTTGCGATCTCTGTACTTGAAAAACACTACAAATTCCTGTATTTTCCAGTCCTCAAGCCAGTGGCAGCTCTTCCATACAGATCACAATAAATGCAAAATCTTCATGCCAAAAGGTCCTGTAGCCTTTATCAACTCAGCTGGTATTCCATCTAATCCTGGTGATTTACCTGAGGACAGTCTTTTAATTGCATGCTCTACCTCTGACAGAAGTTGTGGTGCGATTCTCGTCGACAAGACGAGTCGAAAGCACTAAAGCGATTCCAGCCGGGCGGCCTTTTGGCTTTGGTAGCCGGGAGTGCCTCGAAAGAGTCCTGTATTGTTATTTTTCGTCACTACCTCCCCGTGTCGAGAGTGGGTAATTTGCGCGCCTCCGATTCAACTGCATCCAGTTCGACCTACTTGCCTACGAAGCAATACTACAGCGTTGTTTTACCAACCACCGATTGTCGCCTCGGAGGCTCCTGCTCATCTGCTGGAATTCTGCACATTTCCTCAGACAACGGTTATTCACCTTCTGGGCGTTTGAATAGCTCTGTATTTGTGACGTCATAAAGAAATTTAGGTCGGAAAATTTCGCCGAAATCTGATTTCCGGCGAAAATTAAAAAAAAAAAAAAAAAATCAAAAATTCGCTATAAAAGTTCTAAATATCGGATTTTCATCGAGTTTTTTTGCTAATAAATAAAGGAAATGATAGTTCTAACATGTTCTGTAAGTTTAAGCTTGTTAGCATGCAGGTATTTTTTTCAAAATGGCGACGTTTTATATTGCGGGGGGTGGTTACCACCCCCTCCCTTTCCACGGACTTTGACAGCTTACCCTACCCCCACCTAAGGTGGTACCCCGACCTTTTTTCATCAAAATGACCACAAAAAGGATGTAAAAACAATTACTTAAATGCCCGGGGTCACTTTGTTTTACGTTTTTGAGCAATCGGCGACGATCCGTGCCCCCCCCCCTTAGGTTGACGAGGGTTAACATAGACGTCATAAATTATTACTTAATCCTTCATCTTCCATTAATTGTACCATTTTGCTTTTTTGTTTCCATTGTTATTACAATACCCTAATGGATATTACTGTTGTGGCGCCAATTAACTGTTTGACTGAGTGGTACCATTTTTCCCGGTCTACCCTACTCAAGGTATTTGGTAACTGTACGCTTTAACGCTTTCGTGATTTCGCTGTTTATAAGCAATGCCAACGCCCTGTCTCGTTGTAGAACCACGATAGTCTCCTGTCGCGCGTCACACAATGGGATGCTCTGTAAGAAATAAATGTAAGAAGAAGCATACAATTTGTGTAAGCGTTTTCCTTCATGTATTGTGATAATTGGTCTCGTGTTGGGCGTAGCAAAACGTAATTTAAATCAGTTTGGTACACATGGGAAATCCACCGTTTTGTTATAACTTTATTTAGGGCCCAGCGTCGACAAACTCGCTGGAACTGCGAAAGCCAAGCCGAAGATACTTCGACCAGGCCGAAGACATCAACCAGGACATCGGTACCTCTCTGCGAGCGAGTTGCCTGCGAGCAGTGGCGTAGCCAGGGGTGGGCAAGGTGGACAATTTGCCCACCTTGGAAATTTTTTGGAGAAATTTTGAACACCTTGGAGAAAAATAAAGGGGGCAGGAACTGCCTTTTCCCAATAAAATTACGACAATTAGAGCTGAAAATCGTTAAAAATTAGGTTGAAAACTCCAGAAAGCCCAATATTTGGCGTTTTTTTCTTGAAAAACTCGGCCTTGTCGGCCCCTTGGAACCCCTGTAAAGTCGCTCGATAAAATTCATTGGAGAAATCTTGGGTGGTTTGCCCACCCTAGGAGAAAGGCCTGGCTGCGCCACTGCCTGCGAGTCCCCCTATACGCTGTGATAAATACAATCCAGCGTCATAATATTACACCCAAACACCAAAAGTAGTAGCAAGCAACTAGTTTTGTCCTAATTGTCAACTGTGTAGCAATGTTCATAGTAAGGTTTTATGAATATGAATTTAGTTGCAAACTCCATAGTTTGAAACTAAGGTTTTTAGTTTCAAACCAGGGCTTAGTTGATTGCTAGCTAGTAAGCTTTTATGAACTTTTAATGCTGCAGGCATAGCGTGACCAAGAAAAAGGTGAATTAGGGTTGTTTTTGACGGCAAAAGGGTGTATCAGGTGACACCTTTAGGGTATCAAAAACAGCCATTTTAGCTCATTTTCAAGAAATATGGTACTTTTTTAAACCCCAGTGTTAAAACGGTAACAGTAAATTCCCGATTTAGGGTGTGAATGGGTGAAAAAGGGTATTTTTGGCTTCAGAAACAATCACCGTTTAGGGGGTGTTTTGAAAAACTGTGGTCACGCTATGCCTGCAACATTATACTTGAGTGGCCCCCCGGGCCTGGCACCCTGTAATACAACCCCACACACCCCAAACACTAACACAAGAAAAAACAAAGTGTGTCATTTGACTCACTTGATCCATAGTTTGTCAGTACACGGACAAAATGACTCACTTTTCACAGTTTTTGAGTCATTTTGTCCGTGTACTGACACACTATGCCTCAAATGAGTCAAATGACACACCTTTTCACAGTTTTTGAGTCATTTTGTCTGTGTACTGACACACTATGCCTCAAATGAGTCAAATTACACTCTTTTTCTGTGTTGGAGTTTTAGCACCATTAGTTCAGATGGAGCTTCAGCACTGTTGGTGTCTTTTTTTAACTACTGTAAACGCCAATATTTTCGCGCTCAGTAATTTTCGCGCACAGCCAATTTGGAACATTTCGCGAGTTTTTATTTTCGCGCACGTGAACATTGACCGGGTATGGAATGTCCTTTGCAACAAATACACAGTTATTTTCGCAGTGCATTAATATTCGCGCTAAATCAATTTTGCGCCAAGAGCGCAAAAATATGTGTAGCGTGACTACCCCTTATACAGTATATGAAGTAAAGATGAGATACTTATACCTTTTATGGGACACACATCATGTATCTGTACTCTATTATCATTATGCTAATAAGATCAACAATACGAATAACCTGAATCAAATGTAATGTGACAGTGCTTTAACAAAATTTATTCATATTTCTAATATCTACATATTATGCACAAAATGTAATAGTGCACTATCGACATATCCTGTATGATGTACATAATATTAGCTACAAAAATAATTTATAAAATATATATCATGTTATAATGGTTAAATCCCGAAAGTCTGAAGGTTCAATAGTCCTAAGGTTCGCTAGTCCGAAAATGAAACAAGATTCGCCAGTCCGAAAGCGTACTTGGTCGTGCGCCGTAAGTTGGGTTACCTTTTGGTAACACATAGGAAATGGGCAAAACCAGGAGTTTTTACTTTGCGTTTCTTAAACTTTAAAACTTTATTAACATTATGTTAGGACATGTATATATACTCTTAAAGGGTACAAAGTGAGGAATCATCCTATTATAGTTTCAAGGTCATTATAAAGGGTGTGTATATACAATGTGTAACATAATTTCAAATGCCATTTTTGTAACCAAGAACATGCTTAATGTTCTCTACAGCTAAATACAGCACAACTGCTATCCAGTATCTTCCGGATAACCCTCTTTTTAGGTTTTCAATAATCATCCAATTACTTATTCAGGGTTACTAAACTTAAAACAAATAATGACCACAGAATGACCCCTAAAAATACTTTTACCCCAAAATTCGTCATGCCACATGTCAACTGCCTACAGGGGTAGCCTAGTGCCCAAGTCTTATGAAAATGAAAATTCATGAAAGTATGTGGGAATAGTGACAAATTTAGCAACCACTTGCATGTACCTATCTTGACCGTAGAGGTTTTTGACCCCATATGACCCCAGATCACCTTCAAGTTCATATATATTTATGTCATATGTGTAACTTTACCTTGGTATTATTGTGTCTAAATCTTATGAAAATCTATGTAAATATGTGGGAATACCGCCAAATTATGTGAATAAACAGCTCCATCCTTTGATTAATTAACACATTAATTAATCTCAATTAAAAACCAAATTAGCTAAACACATACAGTTTTCATCTTATTAAAAAATATATTTATTCCTCTCATATGATACCAAATTTACTGATGGATGGCATAAGATAAGGGAATTACGATATGAAGAACATAGGGCAGTAAGGGAATTTGTTACTGCACAACTTTATATTAAAGGTTACCCAATATATAACGCATGACCATTTTCCTATATTTGAGGGTTCGCCAGTCGGAATTTGAAAAATATCCGTCGTCCAAAAAAGAGGCTTCAGTAGTCCAAATAAAATAAAACTCGCTAGTCAAAAATGAAATTAGGTCCGCTAAGTCCGAAATTTAGAAAAAGGCCATAAGACCAAAAAAAAAAAAAATTGTTTGGTTGCCCTCCACCGACCGACCCTATTTTTCAGCCCGACCCAAACTTTGTTTTATTGAAATTTTTTCTTTCTAAAAAATATGCAAAACTTACCAAAAACTAAAAGCTTTTTTCGATATTCAACCCTCAAAATGTTTAGGATGTCCAAAATCACTACAAGTAGTATTTGATTGTTTTGATTTGGATGTCGCGGGGGAAGTTGTGAAGGCTGGAGCGGCCGATCGACCTAGCAGTCCGTGGAAGAGTATTAAAAAAAAATAAAAAAAAAGAAAAACCCCGACCGACCGACCCTCTCTGAAAAATGCTGTGGAGGGCAACCAAAGAATTTTTTTTGGGCCTAAAGTTCGCCATAAAATAAGGTTCGCAGGTCCGAACACGAAAAAAAAATCCACTAGTCTGAAAAAAACTCTAATCAGCAAAACTGATCATTTTTCGGACTACCGAATCCTATTTTATTTTCGGACTGGCGAACCGTATTTCATACTCGGACTAACGATCATTTTTTCATTTTCGGACCGGTGAACCTTAGGACAAACGCTTTTAACTTTCGAACTAGCGAATTTCAATTTCTGACTAACGAACCTTCGGACTGTCGAACCTTCGGACTAGCGGACTGTAATCGTTATTTAGTAAAGTTAGTGAATATAGTTCGTAATTATCGAGCAATAAACTAATGCTGTCGCCTTGTCATCCTTTCTGGTTGGTGTTGTCAGTGGACTCTCTGAAAAATAACAGAATTATACTATTTTTAGACAAAAACTTGTACTGCTAAAAAAATCCCGGGGGGGGGGGGCAGTCCCATTCTGGAGGCGACGCGTATGTAAAGGGTCATAAGACCCCATTTTTCAGCATCGCTGGCACTCACAGACCCCTATTTTTTTTACAATTGCATGTGCTCTCACCCAAAGACCCCATAAGATATATGTTTTTCTCTCACTGAATGCCAATTTTCGCTCACGGAATGCCAAAAAACAGGTTCTCACTCAATGACCCCTCATTTTTTGAGCCTTTGCTCGCACCGAATGCCCCAGCCTGTCCGAGCGCGGCCCTTACACCCGTATCCATTTCAAATATAACTGCCCCCCGGGAAAAAATGTATCACAAATATTAAAACAAGACTTTCTTCTTACAATGCGGATTTGACACTATTTCTCACATTGTCTTCAAAAGGAAACTTACCATCTGAATATTACAGCTTGGCGGAGTTATTCCAATGGCCGAGGATATTGACACGATGATCGTGTCAATAACCTCGCCCAAAATGGCTATAAACACGATGATCAGGTGTGAGAAAGTGAATGGCTATGGAGCTGGAGCCGATGCTCACTAGTGCTCAAGTTAAGTGGATGGCAAAAATAGTGGAAGGAGGAAGGCGACTTGCATTGGTAATATTACAACTTTGCTCCCCATTACTTTCTTCCTCTTATTTGTTTTACTCCTTAATTTTGGTCTGCCACGGACCAACTTGGAAAAAACCCCGCAACATCAAGTTGACAAATTATGACATTCTGAATAACATCAGAAACTCTCTCGGTTGTAATATTACCAAACAATGCAAGCCACCTTCCTCCTTCCACTACAGGCCCGCCGAAAAGGGGGGTGGGGTGCAAAGGGGGCATTTGTCCCGGGGCCCGGGGTCTTAGGGGGCTCGTAAAAATATTCAAAAAAAAAAAGAAAAAAGAGAGGGAAAAGAAGAGGGAGGAAGAAGAAGAGGGAAAAAGAAGGAAGAAGATAAACTTTTAAAATAACAATATTTGATTGAAGAATTAGTAAACTAAAATTTTAGAACCCTGATATTTCCTTTTCCTCAGTTTGATTTATCCAAGGTTAATTCTGACATGACCCATTACTAAAGGGGCCCGTGGCTAAAGTTTGTCTCGGGGCCCGTAATTTCTAACGGAGGCCCTGTTCCACTATTTTTGTTGCCATCCCCTTGAGCATCAGTGAGCATCGGCTCCATATAGCCATTCACTTTTTCACACCCGATCATCGTGTCTATTGCCATTTTTGGCGAGATTATTGACACGATCGTCGTGTCTATAGCCACTTGCAGCGGGTCCCTCCGCAGTGGCAATCAAATTTAAATCGGTTCAGTCGTTTTCATGTTAGCATAAAGTGATTTTTCGAGGGCGCTGTTCAAATTTGTTTTGCCCATAAAATCGAAACCGAATTATTTTTTTACAATTTTATTTTGGCAATGTAATTGTACTTGCAATGAGCAAATTTGAGCAAAAAAAATTCCTTCGGGAACACGGTTTTTGCAATTTTGGCGTGAGAAATTTTTTGACGCGACCCAACAAATGTTTTTTCGGCCGCCATTTTGAAACGGTTCATCCGATTTTCACATTTTTTTCTGTGTTTTAGTCCTTTTTATATGCTTAATTACTGACCAGACTTTCAACGTAAATTTCATACCGGAAGGTTTTTTTTTTAAGGGGTCCCTAGGAACCCCCCCACCTTGGGCACCAACAGGTGGGAAATACCTTGGTCACTTAAATGTTAAACTTACTGTGGATATGATGGTTCTTATATGGTTACCCAGTATCAAGCGCATTTCCATTTATCTAGTCATACGAAGAAGAAAAAAAAAACAGAGAAAAAGAATAAATTATCAATCAATCAATCAATTATTTTTTTTATTTATTTTCATCTCATATAACAACAGTAACAAATTATCCTGGGGATGCCAGTCAAGGGTAATGTTGCAGGCATTATAGCGTGACCCCGGGAGCGTGACCACAGTTTTTCAAAGG
>JXSR01S012126.1:22474-32974 GCA_000969725.1 Ophiothrix spiculata | reverse complement strand
TGACACGAATCATAGCAGTTTCAGTTGAATGGTACTTCCTGTAGGCTGACTGAGATTTGGCATGAAGATGGTTAACAAGCAAGTAATCATTCAGTTGTTTGGAAACCACACGCTCAATAATCTTTGCAACAAAATGTAAATTAGAAATAGGTCATGACAAAATGGCGTCGCGTATTGTCATGACGAACGCTGGAAAGTAACGCTGCCAAAAAGGTTTGTTCAAAGCAATAAAAAAGATTTTTTGTGAGATATTAAATAGTTTTGTGAACATTCAAACATTTGTCTTTTCAAAAACGTTAATAATGTGAGATTTTATGGATGAAAAGATTCATTAAAAAGGTGATAAAAAAATCCATTTTTGCCACGCTGACAGATACAAATCTAAATGTCGTGATTCTGTTGACCTCCCTATATATAATATATGTCTTATTAAGATTGTCATAAAATCATAGCCCGAGTTAGCAACAGACTTCTAATTTTTTATCGTATTTTTAGGTAAATTAGAAGTCTGAGCGTGAAGTAGCCTTTTAACTCCGGGAGTACAGTGCCAGTGGACAATAGAGTTGCTTTAAGTTTAGTTTTGCAAAATTTCTTCTTACCTTTATGATCCTGCCACAAAGTACGGTACCGCATTTCATAGTTCCATCATTGGACTCCTTCAAGCAACAAATTGGACAATAACATCTCTACACCCCCGCACAAGCCTGGCATTATACCCGTGAGGGTCCATGTACAGATAGATACATGTATATATCTCTAGATTCATATTTCATCCCAAATACGATTAAAAGTTGATTACGAAGCGAGATATTTCAGAAGAAAAACTCGCCATCAATCGGCACTAAAATCATCATCAAAAAATGGCCATATGTCACTGTCCACGCACGTGATATCAACCAATTTAGTGTTGGGCGGTATGCGTGAAATTCTGCAATTTTTCAGGTTCGCTGTGCGGAGAAACACTAATCTTTTGAACCGACATTCCATTTATCGGGGCAACGATTTTGAGTTATATCGCCCAACACTAAATTGACAAACCAGAAAGTGACGCGTATGAAAAACGTTAGTTTACGGTTACAAGAAATCATGAAGTACATAAACACATGGAAATTCTTTTTAGTCAAACATTACAAAAAAACATCCATTTAATATCTATAAACAATAATATGTAACACATAAAAGGACATTTCAAAGAGGTAAGTGACTTTTGTAAGACTGAACTTTGATTTTTTTCTGCGGTATATTTTTCAACACCGCCGCGTTTTGAGCTCTGCACCAATGCCCGATCATAGCTCAGTACATAATTGCCTAGCCCTCCGCTGCTTACGTAAATGGCATGGTCAACCAGCGTAAGTGCAAGTGCAATGCTTATTAGGTGACGATAGACTCTTTTTAATGTGTGATGTGAGGTATCATCTTTTTTTTGATATCCCATAATATGTTCCGGAAATCATCGGAAGGGCGAAGTATCTAAATTCATTCACAAATTACACATTGGGAAACTTCGATGTGAGCGGCCTTGCCGACACTGGCCGAAGATATTTTGAAGAGGTGAATGACCTCATTATCAATTTGGAGCTAAATTCGGCTGCTGTGACAAGTCAATTATCCCCCGTAATTGTATCAAAGTATAGCAATAAATCTTTAAAAAGAAGTAAATTTTCAATTCCTCTAAGTACATTTACTGAGCTGAAAACCTTCAAAACGGGACTGAAATTCTTAGTTTTACCGCAATCCACAGTGCAATCAATGTATACCATTCGCCACCACAGGGGAGAAAATCAAAGATGGCGCCGAATGCACAACACATGGGGCAAAAACTGGGGATAGTATATAGCGCCAGCATCGGCAATGCTTGTTTACGGAACTAATTTTGGTACATAAGTAGATCTACCATGTAGGCTTATGTTTCATTCCTGCAAATTTCTAAAAAAAATTAAACTGCGAACAGGGGGAACCACACACAAGACAGAACCTGGTCTTTTTGGCTTTTTTTTAAAGTGCCTTTTAAGGGCAAATAACCTATTTAAAAGTAAAGGAGATACTATTTTAGCTTGTATTATACCGTGTTTTTTCTCTTACGTTACACGGTCTGCTTTGGACGAAAGTGCACCGGTCGACCGGTCCACGATCGAACTTCGGAAAACCAACACCTAAATTTCCTCTTGCACTTATCATGTATCCCCCATAAGTCCCGATCGACGATCGAAATAGTAATATTTTTTTCCTGATTGTATTGCCTGATTTTATACAGAGAAATATGTCCAGATTGTTGTCATTTTGCGGTGTTTATTTTGTTTATTTTTCGGCCTGATCTACTTGGCGATCTACTTCCTGTTTATCGTCCATTTGTCTGACCTTTGACTTTGGGCTGTGCAGTTTCGATGTATGATGGCGCTATAACGAATCTGCAACGGTGGCCACTTTGAAGGATTGCCGCGAAACCCGGGCTAAACTTCAAAGATTTGTACGTTATTGGTGATTGATTTCACAAAGTTATTGGATGTTTTTAAGATAAATAGTCGTAAGTTTTTATTGTGGGCTTCCAAAGAGGTAAAAAAAGAATGAATTTTACATGTTCAGTGAGTTAGTAAACGTACTGGTTGTAGTATAATTTAGTTTTAGAAAACTGCATCATTTTTTTTTTTTAAATTTTTTTTTTGTTTAGTTTTACGTGTTTTCGTCTACCGCATATTTCTTACGTAACACGAGTCTTGCGTTCGTGTAACGGTTCAACCGTGTTTCGTTTACAAACTTAATACTATTACTCTGAGGCCAGATTCTAATTCTTTAGCAAAAAGTGCGTAAGAATATTTCAGCTCTATACCTCTCACCATTATCAAATTATATACAATATGCCTAATTTAAAATTTGATAAAACACAAGCGTGCGTTTTTGCAGGTCTCGGAATGCTAAGCCTAAGAAGGGCGATCTGGAGCAAACTTTTAGAGGCCATATCTTGAAAACCGTTTTGAGTATGAATTTACTTTTTTGCAGGTGTTCCTTTTGGCCATAGTTCAACGTTTCCACCTGAGTTTCATGAAATTTGAATGGGGTCACCTGGGGAAATTTTAGACATTTGGTTGATTTGACACGGAATGACCCGGCAATGGCATATGGATTTTCTTTGAATTAGCTCGTAGACATCAGATTTATTTATTTCACAAATGCAAAATTACAGATTAAACATATGAGTGGTGCTCTGGCAAAGTGAGCGGAAAGTCACGATTTTCAAAATTGAGTTTATGGCATATTTTAATTCTCTATAATCTCAGCTTTCGAATGATATATGTCATACTTTGTGTCTACAATTTTCATTTAGAGATAGAAGTACAAAGCAGTCCACTCAAAATCTGGCAGTAAAAAACTGTCACAAATCGATTTTAAAGTTACTGTTTACTATAGTGTATAATAGCAAAACGTGATAAATAACCATTGAATAATTACACTTCCCGGCGTAATTGACCTTCAAAATGGGAAATATAGGTTAACACTAATGCATTTATTTGTTTTCTGTCAAAAAACGAAATTTGATTTTTTCATCATATTTTTACTTTAGAGCAGCCATTTATTCAAAATCTTCAATCATGACGTTCCTCTCATTATGCCAGAGCACCACACATATCTGAATATACTGTTTACATTATTTAAGAGTAATACAACATTTTCAAAGAGAACTGAGAAGTAAGCATAATTATAAAGCCTGTCTCAGGCGTGATTGTCAGTGTCCAAAACTAAAGGGGGACACATACAAAGATGCAGACAGATTATAAATCCAATGTCTAATCCAGTCATTTATTTACAGTTCTCAAGTGATAAATTTGCTACAAAACAAATCTACAGTGCACATATGCAACGGTAAAACGGTAATGCTCTGCACGCCTTTTAATTGAGTAGTCGTTCATCTTTTATAAATACTGCGTGTGGGGATACACTTCAAGTACATTGTGTGTGTTCAGATGTTATATATTTGTAGGAAATGAATGACTTTGGTAATATAACCGTCATCTTCTTTTCATAATCTTTTTTTACTCATCAGTATGAGCAGTACTATGAGGGTGACTATGGAGGACACACAGGTGAGCTTAGTTGGGACAAAATTTGAGTGCAAGAAAGTCATATCCACAATTGCTGCCTTAAAGGTGCAATTCATGATTTTGATGTGACAAAAACATCACCTATTTTCTAGCTAAATAAAAAGAAGAGTATGACATAAATATATGCTGAAAATTTCACTTGATTCCGACCATTCATTTTCAAGTTACAAGCTTTTCAGTATTTTTAAAATCTCCATAGGCTACTGTGTTGTAATTATTGTCGGGGCCCGACAATAATTAGAAAATGACACATTTTCTCACTTTTCTCAAAAATGCAAGCACATTTGAAAGAATGGTTTGGGTATTGTAACATATACCAGTCAATGATTCTTTTTAGCTAAAAAACTCAATTTTGATGGAGGTGATCTTGAGCATGAAAAGTGGATCATGAATTGCCCCTTTAAGTCATCTATTTGACCACTTGTCAAAAATATGTGAAAAATCCCTCAAAATTCCACTGTCTTTGTTATTCAGGTGACAACCAGGTGACACCACTGACCCAAGACTGGAGATTATAAAATGTGCAATCCAAATTTATGACAAATGGCAGCTATTACAGATACAACTTTCTTGTACTCACATGACGATTAATAGGCCTAGTAGTTGCACTTTCATGATCAAGCTTTGGGTCAATGTAGTGTAGGATTCAACTTTTTAAAGGTTAAAAGCGACACATTTACGAAACACTTGATGATAGAGCCCTATACCAACTTTGTGATTACCATTTTCAGAGTGTATTGAATAAAAATGTTACTTTCATGGTGTATCTTCCAATCTTGATTTTTAATGTGAACATTTTAGTAAGATCTAAGTCTCTAAGACCTAAATACGAGGGATCTTATCACTGCTGTACAATCATTTTTTGCCATATTTGTGGAGTTACAAGCAAAAATAGAAGGATTGGTACATACTATTTAGTGGGGACATGATATTTGCCAAAAGCAATGATTTGACTTAGAAAACAGGCATAGAAAATGGTGACTTGCAGAAATTTTGTTTCTGAAAACTAGCACTAGCCTTGTTATTTTTGCATGATAGCTTTTGCTCGTCCAACTTGACAATTTCTTACGCATTAGTAAATCCAGACAAGCAAAAGATTGTGATTGTGAGTGTTTTTAAGCAATTGCTGAAGCTAAATCTTTTCCTAGTCCTAGCATTACTTTTGCTCACTAGCAATAGCTACCTTACAAATGCAACATATGACCAGCATTTTTCTCGTAGATCCAATTGTGTATATTGCATCCACCCTAAATTAAACTTTTTTTTTTAATTACAGGTGATCCGCAACAAGATTTGGCATATGAGCAGGGTTATACTCGTGGGCCAAGCTCTTACATCGTTCCTGAAGAAATCAAGAGCTTTCTGCTGTTTTTCCAAAGGAGTATCAATGACAACGCCATCTATGACATCGGTCATTGCTATGAGAACACGTAAGTATTACACAGCCAAATTCTTCTGGCAAGCAGTCTGTACTCAGTTTGTCCAATTTGTGCAAAAATACTATCATGTAGGTAACTCCCCAGTCATTCCTAAGAGAACACGTAAGTATATACAACCATATTCTTCTTACAGCCAGATTGATGCTCTTGGTCAAATTTGTGCACAAGAACTATCATGTACGTAACTTGTATAACTTTGCAGGTACAGGTTAACTTTGCAGGTACAGGTCTTCAAGTAACTGGACTGATAATTGTACATATGTATGCAATATATTTTCTTGACAAATTTAGGTGAAAAGGAATCTCAATTTATTTGTTTGTAAGATGGAACAAAAGGTCAAGAATATTTATACATATACATACATACAGTTTATTATAGGGCGCTTTTCCAAGTTGATCAAAGCGCCAAAATAAAATAATAAATACAACTACCAAAACACAAGAGTCAAAAAGATGAATATAAATGTGATCAGTGAAATATATAAATATAAATAAAATAATAAATACAACTACCAAAACACAAGAGTCAAAAAGATGAATATAAATGTGATCAGTGAAATATATAAATATATCAGTGAAAATTACAGCAAAACAAAAATTAAAGATTAAATATATTATTTTTATGTCATTTTAAAGGTGGCTGATTAAGCATTTCTCCTGAATTAGATTGATTTCCTTTATCAATTTATTATTGCAGAAAACAAGAGAGATAGAAATCAGGTATGAATGATTGAAATGTTACAAGTAATCAGGTTACTTTACCATACTTAATCCAAAAAAAATTAGTAATGAAACTTTCACAAATTAATTTAATACTTTATTTTGTGCAGATTCAACAAGTTAACAGAGCGTTTTTTCAAGAACTCTTCATGGCCGGAGGCAGAAAGCATTATGCCCATAGTTGGCAATGGTAAGCTTAACAAAATTTCTTTTTTTGATTCCTGTAACACATTACAAGATAGGATGCATAGATGTGACAAAAGTTTTGTTTTACAAAATATGTAATGTATGCAGTTAAGCTTATAGGAGCAATTGGAAGCTGATGCTCGATTGTCAAAAACTGCAATTTTGTTTACTTTATACTTTTAGGTGTAATTTTTAATTAAATAGTTAAGTAAATGAGAAGAAAAAGCTATGTCAAGTTTGCAGGCAGTGGTGGGATTGAGTCCACACCATACACTTTAGTTTGAATCCTTGGTTTTCAAATCATAGCCCCAAGGCTTAGTTCCGAGTCCTCTTTCATAAGATCACATCACCTTATCATAATGGTCTGGTGGAGTTAACTCTGCCCAACTAGATCATTCAAAGCATTTAACAGGATCCATTAGCCCTTTTCTTCTGAAATTTGCCGTTCATATTTCATAATTCCTTAAATCCTGATTTTCCCACCAAAAATTCAGTAGGGACAATCTGCCCCCCCCCCCCTTGCTCGTACCTGCCTATGCCACTGGTGAGCTATCTGAACCTAATCAGACTGGGAAGTTAAATCGGATCACCTTGTTTTAGTTGAAATGACACAGGTGAACAATTTGATTCAATTAAAATTTGGTGGTCACTAACTATCGTGGCAATCAGTGTTTCCGCTAAGGCCGTATGGTGCGCTATTGGCGCAGGAGCGCTGAAAATTGGCGCAACGTGTTTCTGAAAATGTGTGAGAAAGATATTTTTCTAGCTTTATTGAGCCAATTTTCAGCCACAACTCATGATTTTGGTGCAAGCACCCCTTTAACTTTGTCAAACTTGCTCGAATTGGCGCAAGCTCAAAAACCTTAGCGGAAACACTGGTGGCAATTATACTACTTTGCAATAACTCTTAATTACAATGAAGTGGTTAAGGCATTTAAGGTGTGGAAAATGCCAAGTTTGAACCTCCGCTGGTGTCTAAAGATGAGTGTGCTTAAATTCCATTGAACAAGGAACTACCTGCTTATTGTGTCGTGGAAACCTGTACAAAATTCAGGAAGCTGATCTGGGCAGCGATGGTCCATGTGGACTGCTTAAGGTTCAGCACCCCTAGAAGTTGCCACAGCACCTGATATAATGCTTGGTGTGGAATGTAGCTTACTTGAGCCACAGTCATCGGCGAACATAGGGCACATGGAATTACAAATGTGGGAGGCATAGCACATTTTAAATCTCCAGTACAGGTACAGGCTAAACACTATGAATGTGATGGCTACTCAGAAGCAAAGCTAGTTGCTATAAGCTTTCTTTCATTTTTTTGTCTTTATATATTTATTCCCTGTGCTTAGGTCTGGTTTATCAGCATTTTGACTGATTATTTATCACCCATGATAAAACAGTATTATTGATCTGTTTAAATTTACAGATGTGATGTTTATGATCTTGTATAAAGAGCTGTTCTACAGGCATATATACGCCAGAGTTCAGGTAGGTTTATCAGACTTTCTTTGAATTACACCATTGAGGGCATGATCTTGTATAAAGAGCTGTTCTACAGGCATATATACGCCAGAGTTCAGGTAGGTTTATCAGACTTTCTTTGAATTACACCATTGAGGGCGTGATCTTGTACAAAGAGCTGTTCTACAGGCATATATACGCCAGAGTTCAGGTAGGTTTATCAGACTTTCTTTGAATTACACCATTGAGGGCATGATCTTGTACAAAGAGCTATTCTACAGGCATATATACGCCAGAGTTCAGGTAGGTTTATCAGACTTTCTTTGAATTACACCATTGAGGGCATGATCTTGTACAAAGAGCTGTTCTACAGGCATATATAGGCCAGAGTTCAGGTAGGTTTATCAGACTTTCTTTGAATTACACCATTGAGGGCATGATCTTGTACAAAGAGCTGTTCTACAGGCATATATACGCCAGAGTTCAGGTAGGTTTATCAGACTTTCTTTGAATTACACCATTGAAAGGGGCATTATACACAGTATCCATCAGTTTTTCTCGAAAAGTACAAAATATTTGTGACTCGTCAAACACCTGTTTGAAGGTGTCATTTATTAATTTTTCGACAGAAATGCTCTGTTACGATAAATGCAGGCCCGTAAAAGTGTTTAAATTGGTTCTTGGATTAGTTGTTGAAATGTAATATTTGTTTCCATAATTTAATTTCACATTTTATCTCAAAAGATGTCATTTTAGATAAAAAAAACCCTCCGTTTTTAGCCCATATTTTGAAGATTCATTATTGGTGGCGCTATTCATTTTTTAAAATTAATTATATGCATATTGCATAAATTAATTATTTGTTGTGTGAATTTAACATGAATAAAATTTGTTTTTGGTCTCCTTTACCTTTTCCATATGGCAAATGTCAAAACTAAGGGTCATAGATTCTCCAAACCTGGAAAATTGATTTAGAGAAATAGCGCCACCAATAATGTGCCTTTTAACATTAAATGGCTATATATTACTAGTGATCAAACAGTGGTGCAAATCAAAAGAGGACACTTAATTGTCTAAATGTTCATGTGTCTCATTTTGAGACACCGTCAACACTAACTGACACGATGTTATGCATGCTTTAAATTGAATATTTCTTTTTATTGGTAATCAAATATCATCCATTTCTTGTACGATATGGAATTGCTGCAATATGATGTCAAGACAAACTATTGATCACCATTAAAAAGAAATATTTAATTTTACATGTGAAATACGTTGGTATTATTGTGGTCATGTAGGTTGAAACATATACCATCTTTCAATATGACGAGTCACATTTTTCTTACCATGGGATAAATTTTCCATTCATATGACCTAAACTGTGCAAGGTCTCAATCAAATCACATTTTAAGTCTACTCCATTGGTTGAATATAGAGTCCCTTTGGTTGTCTCTGCTAGCTGATTCAATTTAGATCAATGAACTCTGAATATCTATAAATTAGGGATCATCTCCGGTCATATATATGTTAAATTGTCACAATGGTTCAACGACCAGAAATTTGACATGGACCATATTTGCAGGCATGAGAATTTTCAGATAATTATCTGATTTCAGATATTTTAGATATTTTTATCATCCAAATTCAGATATTTGGTGCTTGATTTAACCATTTTGGTGGTTTATTTACCAAATTCAGATATTTTCATGAGAAATTATTCTCATGCCTGTATTTGTAATCATGCAATTGAATATCTGACCCAAGTCCAAACTGTCTACCCATACAAGTTATGATCAATGCCCAGGTATTGATTTTCGAACAGCAATTATAGTCATCATTAGGAAAATATACTTTCTTTGGCCTTAGTAGGGAAACATGAAAAATGCAAAAACTAATAAGCTTATCACTGCGAATTTCTCTAACCCTAACCGTACTGAGCAAATTTAAAAAATGATAAAATTGTCTTGTTTATTGTGTGTATGCAAACCCTGTATTGGGTTGAATATCTGAGCAATGAGCAACATGGGGCAAAACTTATATAGTTATTGTATACGGCAATTTTGCTGTGCTTCATTGCAGTTAACTCTGGCATTAGCTTATCACAGCAAAAAAAATAATAAGCTTATCAATGCGAATTTCTCTAACCGTAACCGTACTAAGCAATTCTCCGTTTAAAAACTATGTCCTCGGAAATCTGCATGTTAAAAATGGCAGGTTTCCACCTGGAATCGAACCCGGGACCTTTCGCTTCCTAACCCGACTGTCACTATGTCAAGCCACTGAGCACCCGCTGCCATGGCAGCGATTTTGTGACCATTGCTAACTCCGGTCTATGACGTATTTGGACTTTTTTCCTACCTATGTTGATTGTGTTTTTTTGTGATTTTGTACGGTTAGGGTTATTAGATGATCACAACAAGATGCACACCGTATACACAAACCATTTAACATTCATTATCAGATATAACTAGGTATTGTGGCACTCAAAACTGAATGAAATATTGCTGGTCACAGAGACTGGTGTTGTGATGACATCATGTGCGAACCATCTATTTCTTTTGTAGATCACAATTTCTATCAGAATTGCCATGAGATGAGTT
>JXSR01S012125.1:117616-137252 GCA_000969725.1 Ophiothrix spiculata | reverse complement strand
ATAAATATCTAAACTTGATAATAACATTCTTAAAGTTTCGTAATTTTAAACTGATTTCATTTGAGACACTTATCTTTCTGACCGCAAACCTCATTCTAATATGTCAAAGAGACAGTGACTGTCTTCTCAGCCAACATGTCTGCTCGTATAAAAAGGGATCTAAAATTTAGATTTAACATGAAAAACATGTTTTACTAGTACACAGTATTGTGCTTATTAAAAGTGTGTAATGAGTAATCACGATTGATTTATATAAATATGTGACTGTCCGTCCAAAAACCATCGTAAATGTGGCATCTTGTTATGTTCATAAAATGACACCTAAGTTATCTTCAATCGAAGTAAAGGAAGTAAAATGTATCTGAGATAAATGCGTGCAAAGATCAGTAAGCCTATATATTATTTTCTGCTGACTGTCTTAAAAACATACATACATACATATTTCATATTTCTGATCATTTTCTTGAAATGAAAATTTGTTGGAGTTTTGAAGCAAGAACAAAGATTGTGAATATTTATTACATAACTACCATGCTAAGAGTACTGAATTCATACATTCAAAAGAAAAAAATCTTCTTAATTTGTCTGCCTTACCTCTGTTTTATTTACTTCTTTGAACTTTACAATGAATATCACTGTTTCTCTTTTACAATTAATTTGGGTAGCGGTATTTCTTGTTGCTACCATCACATAGTGTTAAATGAGAAACTGTGTCTTGAATGTCGCACAAAATATAAAATGTGATGACTTACCTTGAAAAGGGTGACTTTATGACAGAACACTTTTCAAGAAACTGGTGGAAAATAGAGAATGAATTGGAGGTAAAAACAAAGTAAGCCAACTTGATGTGATGAAAAAATAACACAATATATAGGCCTAAATCATAGAAAGTGTGTATATAGGCCTAGATTAAATACAACAAGTAAAAACAGGAACAAAATCAAGACTCACCGAAAATTCAGATATACATATAGAACGGCACGACGTTTCAAGGGGATATACCCCTTTACATCAGGCAAACAAAAACAAGCAAAACAAGAAAAGGCAGCAAATAATCTACATTAAACTATAATATAACGCAAAACATACAAATAAATCCTGAGAGCAAAAATGAAAATTTACTTATCTACATGAAATGCAGTCGAGTAATGACAGTAGGCCTATAGTGAGACAGGAAACATCCTATTGATGGCCTGTCAATTAGGTTATCGACTAAAGGTTATTGACAATGGATTAAGTTGAGATTAAGGATTATAGAGAGTTAAAAAATAAAAAAAAAAAAAAAAAAAATTCCAGCATATTTTCTATTGTAAAATTTCATTTCATTTTAATTAAGTATAGGAAATGCTTCTACAGATGAAATTAAAAACTAAAATGGCAGTGAGACATTATTTTACAAACATTAACTGTTCAAATTTAACCTCACATAAATAGCACAACAACACTAACCATATGAGTTGAAACTACTTGCCGATAATGACACTACAGGGACTTTTAAGACAAGCGACTGAGTGCAACAAATCTTGTGATGAGGCGTTAAGGAGTCATAAAAGCCATCTAACAATCCGTTATTTCTACTGAAATAACGGATTGTTAGATGATGTTGATGTTTCGTCAATTGGTTTCCGAGATCGGAAGGTGGGGGGGGGGGGAATCCGCCCCCCCCCACCCCCGGCTGTGAGATGGGTCGAAAAAGCCCGGCTCTTTGAGGGTTGAATGCTAATTTTGCAAGTTTGTATTATTACAAAATGTAGTCACCATTGACAAAATGTAATCCAACGTAATCCGTTGTAATTAATTGTAGAAAAGAATAAGTAATCTCATTGAAGTGAATGACACTAAATCAATAGTATACCAAGGTCTCAAGCTTCATAGCTTCGATAAAAACTGTATTTCAAGGGGAGTAGCATTACAAATTGTTAATAGTTTGTAATAGGTTTATTAAAATTGTCAGTTCCCTACGTCCAAATCTTTTGTAAATATAAATAGACTTCACAGTAGGCTTACATGGACTGGTAAACGCAATAAAAAGGAATTACAATTTACGCATATGCTAATTTAACACAAATGCAAAACTATTTTGTTAACATTTTGTATACGACACGTAAACTGGAAATTTGAACTCCATAGTTGTAAGCTGTCATGCCACTTCTGCAATAATAATTGTTATTAATACCTAGGGAGCAAAATAGGTTTGCCTGTAACGAGAAATTATTTTAATGTGTCCTATCTAGATGGATGCAATGGACCATACGTAACATCACTAGAGTTGACACAAAATCAGTCTGTTGCATGGGACCCTGCAGGAGGGGGGGGGGGGTAAACATCGTTGCAGGGAGCAAATTTGAAAATTGGTCAAATCTTGTTCAATGCCATTATAACATGCTCCTCTCATCATAACGAACCATAAAAAGTATACTTTGCCCCATCTCTGATGAATGTTTTAAGAGTTATATCCGAAAACATAAAAGGTCATACCAAGGGTCATGAGATTGGCTTATGGAAGTCAACAATTTCAAAATGGTCTCAAATTGTTCGTCTTGCAAAACTGTCTGTACAAAGTACTATTTTCCAATGTCTACAATCATTCGTTGCTATGGTTACAGGTCAATATAAAGTTTATTTTATTTTTATTTGAAAAAAAGGAGTTTTGCTTGATATCATAGAAACGATTCATTACATGTTCCTTGCCTTGAACTTTTGTACCACTGATTTTTGACATTTCACTGGTAATAAATCATCCAATATTTAGCCCACCCACTACTATGTGGTCTACTTTGAGGGTTGTGAAGGACACAGTGATACCCTCAAGGCATATCCCTGTCCTTCAAGGCATGAAAAATGGTAACTAAGTGGGTTGTGGACTAAATATTGGATGATTTATTACCGGTGAAATGTCAAATCAACGGTACAAAAGTTTAAGGCAAGTAACGTGTAATGTGACGTTGGAAAATATTACTTTGTGTAGACAGTTTTGCAAGACGAACAACTTGAGACCATTTTGAACAAAATCGGACACTTTTAAAATTGTTCACTTCCGTAAGCCCAACATGTGATCCCTGTAATTACCCTATATGTTTTTGGATATATCTCAAAAACCCTTCATCAGATATGAGTCAAAGTATACTTTTTCCGCTTCCTTATGATTACAGGAACATGTTAGAATGGTGTTGAACAAAATTTGACCAATTTTGAAATTTTCCCCCCTGCAATGACTTTTACCCCCCTCCTGCATGATCCCATGCAACAGACTGATTTTGTGTCAACCCTAGCGATGTTACCTATGGTCCATAGAACCCATATAGATAGGATACATTAAAATAATTTATCGTTGCAGTTTTACCCCCATAGTGGGGTTTTGCTCCCTAGGTATAATGTAATTAATTTTTTGAATCATTTTTGTGTTTGACTTTAATGTTTGTTAGAATACAAATAATAGTTGTAATTCAATCTCATTCAAAATAATGACGAATAAATCTAAAGAATGGTGAAATAAGCCGAAAGGGTAGTTTGGAAGTTTATTGAATACTCAAGACCTTTGCAGGAATTTAACACACAGTTCTGATTTACAAAGGGTGCTAGGCATCATATCATGTATATTAATAAATAAAACGGAAGTATTGTCTTTAAAAGTTTCAGTAAATTATTATTGTGATTTAGGGGGGAAATTAAAATTCTAGAACAGAGATCTGGTTTTGTTTTTTTAGTATAGTGCTCATTATATAAATCTTTACAGAACAAACGATATATTTCTTGTTATTATTATTTTTACCATTCTTGTTAGAATTCAGCATGAAATAATGGCTACTACAAACAAGTCTGATGGAACGTTGATGGTACAGCTTTGCGTAAAAAGGACGTCCATTTATATTTACCTTTGAAACTAACGCCACGAATTACGCCTACAGAATGGTTTTAACAAGGACCTTAAGTATAGCCTTTTGAAGTTTTGGCACTTATCGTTTCCAAATCATACCCGTAAGAAATCTTGTTTCAATCTCATTTAAGAGTAAACGTAATAGTGTTTCATACCCGGATGCTACCACTAACCGTATATAAAGGTCTGTGACTTTTAACTATAACATAATTCGATTAATATTAATAGAAATCTATTGTTTGACGTAGAAAAAATTGCAACACAAGATTTTTTGGTTGAAATTAACTGTTGATGACCTCCCAAACAACATATTCAAAATGTAGGAAAATGTACGCTTGTCAAAGTTTGTTAATTTGCACAAAACAAAATGGCTGCCAAAACAATGGATGACATTTTAGAATTGGTCAAATCTTGTTCAAAACCACACCAACATGTTCCTCTCAACACAAGGAGCAGAAAGAAGTATACTTTTACCTATGTCTGAAATATGGTTCTTGAGTTATGGCCAAATATGTCAAAGGTCATATCAGATGTCACGGAACTGGCCCTATGGGAGTCCAACATTTCAAAAGTGTCCGATTTTGTTCATTATTATGTTCTGAGCTGATCGATTTCCAAAAAAATCGGACAGGGATATCGGACAGAAAACAAAATGTTAGATTTTGAACATAATAATGATAAAATTGGATGGATTTTTTCGCATGATACTCAAAGATATTGGTCTCGCTATGAGTTTTAGGAATATCGAGCTCGACGCTGCGCGTCTCGCGCGATATTTCGTAAAACTCATAGCTCGACCAATATCTTTTTGTATCATGCTCAATCCATTCAATTTTATATCAAAATGGTCTCAAACTATTCCTCTTGCAAAACTGTCTGCGCAAAGTAACAGTTAAAAGTGCATCAAATCAGTTGTTGCTACCATGGCAACAATTGACCTGACATACTTCAAACTATCACTTTGTGTAGACACTTTTGCAAGAGGGACAATTTCAGACCAGTTTGAACAAAATCGGACACTTTTGAAATGTTTGACTCCCATAGAGCCAAATCCGTGACCTCTGATATGACCTTTCACATTTTTGGCTTTAATTCCAGAACCATATTTCAGAAATAAGTAAAAGTATACTTTTTCTGCTTCCTTGTGATGAAAGGAACAAGATTTGGTCAATTTTGAAATTTGACCCCATATTTTGGCAGCCATTTTGTTTTATGCAAATTAAACAACTTTGACAAGCTTACATTTTCGTACATTTTGAATATGTTGTTCGGGAGCTATTTTGTGTTGCAATTTTGTCCACGTACCCCCATGAATTTTCATAGATTGACTAGTCTAGTATGTTTTTATATAAAATTGGTTCTGGAATATTCCAATCAAAAATCAATCCTACGGTTTGGTTCATACACAATAAAGTATTTTTACTAGCCACATTGTATTGGAATAATCTACAACCAGATGTTTAATCACTTGAATTCTGGATAAAAACACCCATGAATATGGGATGAAAAACACCAGAAGTGCGATGACCAATGAGTCTGCTGTGTGTCTATAACTTCACTCTATTGTGTCAGTGTGTCCCACTTTCTTGAGTTTTTGTCCGTCTTGTCTTCAACCCTGGCAATACTTAATCTTTTTATAGGATCACATCGGAAATAATTCGTAACACACAAAGCAAGACTTCATGGGTCATCTCGGTGTAATGAAATACAGCGTCCGTGTGACTGAGTGTCCTAGCTACTATTTAATTGTGTAGAAGGTTCTTGTACATGTGTGATCAATAAATCACTGATTGCATCTTATTCTGTTTAGTTCAATTAGACCCGGACTCTTGGTTATGGGAGACACTCAGTACACCTGCATTTCTGTGATTTTTTTGCCCCTGTAATTAGATGTATAGTTTAAATTAATTCTTGTTACTTTTGCCGTTTTTGCCATATAAACAGGAAAGAAAGTAAGAACAAAAAATCCTTTAAGCAGTCAATGTGAATTGAATTAAAATTCATAGTTCGATGTTCTACATTTAACCTAGATTTGCCGAAACTGTATTGCTTTAGTCTTAGTCAATCAATAGTCTAGATAAAAGTGTCATAACCCTGTCAAGTATGTACGTGAATGGAATGTTGGTGTTATTGTCATCAGATGCTTGAGACGTGAAGAAGAAACACATGTAATCTCGAGTTTAAAAGGAATAACTTAAAGTTGAGTTCTGTCCTTGTATTACATTAACAATGGTAAAAACACACAAATGGTCAGTATCCGAACAAAATGTGTATTACATTACATATTTGACATGAGTTTTGTGACACGTGTGTAGAACCTATATAATTGAATAAATATCTACCAGTTATTTTAAAAGTAAAAGAAACAAGGTAAAACTGCAATAATTTTGAGAATATCAACAACGTCTTTTTTTTCTTAATTTGGGTAAACGTTGTTAAAAAATTAGTTACAAAATATTACAAAACCAGTGATTTAAATTCTTAAACCGATATCAATAATTTAAAGGGAAAAAAATAGAGCATTGTAGTATTTTCTATTAAAGTAATTTTTTGATTCCATTTTTTAAATGCACACAAATTGTATTGTGTTTTAAGTCATCATTACATTAAAAGATTAGGATTTACCTGTATCCTTTATGTATTAATAAAAAATCATATAACTACCTAAGTTACTTTAAAAAAAATGAGAAATGATATCAGTTCCGCATCATGATAGACTAACATGACTACAACCATGTAAATGTTGCTAACTCTTTTGTAATAACCTGAATTGCGTGATTTCATTTTCATTACCGCCATATTAAGCTCACGACAAATTAGATTATAGCTCATTCTAATCGAATTTATAATCCACCGGTTGTGACAATTGCTTACAGGTTATTGCTTTGAACTACACATAAAATCACTGCCCTGTCTTTGTGATACCTTATCCTTGACACTAACCGGCAAAGAAATTTTCAGGAACACAAATTGAATTAGCGTCACTGTAATTAAGAAAATTAAATCCCGAAAAGCTATGAATACAGTTCACCGAGGACATTTCTCTGGCTGCTCTTGCAGAAAAAAAAACCGAATCAAACTGTATGCATTGCGTTAACTTTTAAGGTAAAAGCTAAATAAGGCAATATAATATGGTAAAAACATAAATCAATATAAACGTACTAATAAATGATATGATTGTAGGCATAAACAACAACTATAATATTATATATAAATCAGAATCAATATAGACTAAATAGCACTATATTTACACTAAAGAAAAACGAAACGAGCTCTCAAGAGTAATATACCCCCTATACATGTACATGTATTTTTACGTATTGATAAAAAATCATATTACCAACCAAAGTACTTAACAAAATAATGTTAATAGTATCAAGGCCAAATCATGATATTCACACAGGCATGGCTACAACTTGTAAATGTTGCTAACTCTTTTGAATATAACTTGCATTGCGTGATTTCATTACCGTCATATTAAACTCACGATAAATTAGATTATAGCTAATTCGAATAGAATTTATAATCTACTAGTTGTCACTATTGCTTACAGGTTATGAGTTGAACTACAGTTGAAATCACTGCCTTGTCTTTGTGATACCTTATCCTTGACACTAACCTGCAAAGATATTTCAGGAACACAAATTGAATTAGCGTCACTGTAATTAAGAAAACTAGATCACGAACAAGCTGTGAATACAGACCGCCGGGAAGGTTTTATTCTGTCTGTTTGTACAGAATAATAATAAAAAGCATCAATCTGTATGCACTGCTTTTAAAACTATATTCCTATTTTGCATAGAACAACATGTAAATATCTGAAACTCTACACAACATTTTTTCCGGCAATAGTATTAAAAGAAGGCGTAAATGTAGGTCTATGCCGAGAAGCTGTAAATAAACTTTGCCAAACATCAGTGAGATGATTTTTTTTCCTTGTGATGTCTTTGTAGCTTAGATTTCTTATAGGGTACTTCTTTCCCTCTTTAAAACATGCTAACTGCTTCAAAATAGGAGGTGAACTGCTTTCTTGGTGACAACTTGGCAGCATTACGATGTCATGTTTACATATTTTGTATTTTGCTGTTAAAGCTTTGATATGCATTTGACATTAAAAATAGTATACTAACTTTCATCGAGAGTAAACTTTTGTTTATAACAAAAATGGAACATAACTTTGCAAAGACGTTGCGAAAATATAATCTAGACATGTTAAAATATAATTTGTTTTATACATATAGTCACTGAAATACTTGGATATTTATTTCTCATTTTCAACTGGTCTTCATTTATGACGGAATTTCAAGTAACAGAAGCTGTATTAATCATGTGCAATGACTTACAAAAATAACATTGGGGTTTGAATTATGACCATTTGTAAAAATACAGCAGACTATTTCAACATGTTAATCTAAATAAAATTGCATTAACAGGTAGTTCACCGACCCCAGATGATGGAAATAAGCTACGTTCAAAGAATAAAACAACAAATTATTACGTAGTATGGCCGTACTATCTATGTAATCGCAGGAAACGTCTGTCAATTATGAGGTGAATTGCCCGTATGCCGTATGCATTGAACAAATGTAGGTAAGAGTTCGTGCTTTGCCTTCAACATACATGATATGTTTTCTTAGGTGCATTTTTGAATAAATGCTGTATTGATAATTGAACTAAAATTATCGATCAACTAACTGTGGTCGCCTTGTATGCACAATGTTTCATTGAGGCTCCGTTGCTATACATATCGGGTGTATAGCTTTAGAAATATTGACAGAAACACATCTTTCTCCAACCACAAACCGACAATTTACAAATGCAATACTTGTCATTGTTTTTTTTTTTGTTTTTTTTGAAAAGTAAGTACATTATGCATTAGCTTGATTGCACGTGCAATGGCAAAATTAAGGAGAAAATGGCTTATATCTTTTGACGAGTAAATGTGTCAATATAGCCAGTTTATTTTGATAAGTATCTCATGTGTAAGGGGCGGCTTCAAAACTCAACCGGCGGTTGTCTGCCGGTTCTGGGCGATTCTGGGCGGTTCAACCGGAATAAACAATAGCCAACCGCCCAGAACCGGCCAGAACCTCCCAGAACCGTCAAACAACCGCCGGTTGAGTTTTGGAGCCGCCCCTAAAATAACTTCGTGTACTCAAGGATTATAAAAAATACGTAACAGATCCATTTTTTGAGATTTCTGGATATAAAGGGGTTAAATTTGGGTAAATTTGGCAAAAATCATGATTTTTAAAAACATGCGACAAATTTGAATTTTTTAAAACATTTTCTCAAAAAGTAAATAGCAAATTCCAAAAAAGGGCTTTGTTACGCACTGTTACACGTCAAGGAGTACATTCTGTCCGAAGTGGTGGTTATAGCATGTATAATTTTCAAAAAGGAAGCCGTATACTAAAGAAAATCAACGACTCGAAAAGACGCCTATAAAATCTAAAAATACTGTTTTGATATAATTATGCAAATTAGGTGCTATTTAAATATTCTAACATAGAACAGAAGAAACTACTTGAATTATCAAAGCATTGGGTGAAAAAATACAATCAGAGGTCACTCTGTATTTAACGGCAATTGTGAAGTTAAAATTTTTTGTTATGTTTACTGCGGCACATTCTCCAAGGGATTTACCAGTGACAATTATAAAGCTTAAGATCCATACATACTTTGCTTGGGAAATTCATATTTGTAAAATGAATATTAGCTTTTACTGTTGAGAACCTTAGATTGTATGTGTTTTGTTTTTAGTTTGTTTTAGCTTGTTTTGTTTGGGCAAAACGTGATTTGCAAAATAAGATGTAAGCATGTTTACAGAATAAACAATGTAACAAGACCTGAATCCACGAGATTTTACTACCTAAGGACTTGAGGCAAGTCTAATATTTTGACAAAAAAAACAGGGGTACCTCCTAAGGTGAGGTTATGGTAAGCCGTCAAAGTCCGACGGTAGGGGGAGGGGGGTGTTTGGGGATGTGTTTGCCACCTCGAAAAAATTTCAATTGCCATTTTGAAAATCATCTGCATGATAAGGACTTAAAACTTGAATGACATGTTAGAATTGTCGTTTCCTTCTTGTATTAGCAAACAAAACACCGACGAAAGTTGGACATTTAGAACTTTTATAATGTTGTTTTTTTTGAAAAGGTGGCCGTTTTTGCCAAAAAAGGAATTTTGATTTAAACCGTTATGTCGGGATTTGAAATTTGGATATTGACATGCAATTACTTTGTAAAAGTTTTAGTTCCCATGGAAAAATATTTTGTGTAATAATGAACTCATGGCCTTATGAAGCAAAATCTCTGTGGCTAGCCTAGTAATATTGATGTTAAAATGATGTTATAGTATTTTGATCATAACTTTATTAGAATAATTTGACTATAACCATTTGCCACTGATAAAAGACAACTAACACATTTTTATATATGTATATTCAACTGTGCAATTAAATTTATATAGGATAGGTCACAATGGGGCGATTGTAACGGCAAATTAACGTTTCTGATTTAAAAAAAAATCGCTTTTTAATGGCTGCAGTACCTAGTATAAACATTACAGCCACGAATTTGTTGTTGATAATGGTGCTCAGTGGTGGGGTTAAGACATGCAGATGTTTAAAAATTAAATCATTTGCCAAAATACTGAATAAAGTTGATGTAATGTTCCGTCACGTTTGTGACATCACACGGAGAAGGTTTTTTGTGTTCCAAATGACTTCAAAGTAAAAATTCCCTGACGTGTTTTCGAATTTTTATTTGCGCTTTACACATATGATTGGTAACATACTTACAAACATATCAAAAACAAATAGGAAATTCAATCGTCATGATTTCTTTAAATACATTGTTTGGTTTGGTTTTTGACACTTTGGTGTAACTTTTTCGTTTGGGTTTGTGACATTTTTGAGTGGAAACAAGTGAATTCATGCACGGATAGAAAAAAAAAACTATATGTATGATTTATGTTTGGGAAATACTTTTCACGTACTTAGTTGCAAAATGAAAATCCTGCTTAAGTGGTCAAATAAAATAATGATTTTTTGTTGAAGTCTAACAAGCTTCATTATCCGTCTAATGAGCCAATGGTTTATTAAAAATATGTATTTATCTTTCGTTGATCATTGATTAAAACACACTAGAAAAAGATTGCCTTTATCATACATCATTATGGACCAACAACCCGAACCATTGATATACTGCATGTACTGCAATCAGATAAAAGTTACACTTTTTTAATCGTGTAATGTGTCTGTTTTGATCTGTTTGAACTGTCTGTACCACATCACCCCTGCAGGGAATTTATCTGGGACATAATAATTGCAAACCAATAAAATACAAGAGGTTCCGTTTAGATCTTATTTCATTCAGAACAAGCATCTTAATAAAACTAGGTTAAATCCTGACCTCATTAACGCCGATTCCTCACCTATCTCTTTTTGTTTTACCTTGAAATGAATAACTAGTGAAGACTTAGCTTTGTGTTTAACGCCATGACTTATACATACTTAAAGCGTAATATACAATGCAGTTATAATACCATTTTCTAGGTTGTTAGAATATTACAAACATCAAGAATGTGTGTTGGCCAAAGGCAGTCATGGTATCTAGGCCGGGTAAGGAAGAACGGCTCATTAAGCGATGTTAACCATAACAATATTGGGTGAACACGTACTCCTCCTTATTGCAAATTTGAAATTTGAATTCTGGAACTTGTTTTGATCCATGCAATTAAAATGAAGCTAGGCACAAATTGCTATATATCATATACTTTCAAGCCTCAAAATTAGGTCTATTCTAGAATATTAGTTCTGCTATGTTTATGGGAATTGCAGTTAATTTCGTTTTAAGCTTTTAGTTTATTTGTTACATTAACTATTTTTCTGTAGATTTTGTCAAACACAGTAAAGTTTTGTAAAGGGTGTATAAGTTCCAGGCTAGATTTTGAAAGCCTCGCAGGAATAGTGTTTTAAATTTTAATTGATTTTTTGCCTATGAAAGCTATATACATGTAGTAGTTAATACAATAAAATCGTCAAATTTGTATTGCTTATGTTTTATTGACAAGAAAAACAAAATCATGTTTAACGATTCTAATAATGAGGAAGATGGATTGAAAATAAACCTCTAGTTATATATTTTATCTCTTCTTTATGAAATAATAACTTCCTGATCAAATTAACTAGGGCAAATACTTACAAAACAGATGTGGCAAACCGTGTTTTTGAAGAGGTTTGCTCGACGAGCGCTTCATTACTCATTACTTATATAGTTTTTATCATAATTTGAAAACAAATAAAGTAATATATTCAAATTTTAAGATCTCGCTTATTAGAAACTCACCCAAAACGAGTTATTTTGCCAAAATGTTTTGAACAAGCCTAAAAAAGTATTATTTGGCAAAAATCAAATATTTGATTAACTTTTTAGTTTTCACAAAAATGGCCAAAAAGTGCCAAAAAATACCCCATAATCATGATTTTTCTGGAAATGAATTTTTTTGGCGTATTTGGACCAAAATTTTCAAAACAAGGGGATTAAACAAATTCACTGAGAGAACATTCCTAGAACCATCGATATAGATGACTTACCTATTTTTGAACATTTTGGCAAAATAATATTATTCCTAGGCTTTTCAAAAATATCGAATAACATAGTGATTGAAAAAGTAATATTTCCATTTTGTTTTGCGTTAATTTACCAATGCAGTATCAGATAATTTATGGAATGTATATGCCATGGGACCAAAGAGGGTTTTTTTTGAGTATTTTAAACAAAGGTCTTTTTTTCTGCATTATTGAATGAAGCTCAACAGCAGCTGTTCTCCTCGAGAATCTTGCAAAAGATTCATGAATTTGCGTTACGTTTTGCAAATGAAAATAATAGAGAATAAAAGAAGAGAAGAAAGAATGGATGTTTTACTGAAAGATTCATTCATATTAATGTTCTTGCAAAACAGCCATCTGGACCGATACATGAATTTAGAGCTATTGAACTTTGGCAAAAGATGCAAAAAGCAAAATTATGTTGAGCTCTTAAAAACATTACTTCACGAAAATGACTTCTTTAATAATGAAAAAATAAAGAAATATCGATGTAGTTATTATTTGTGAACTGTTTTTCAAATAAACATAGTTACTATCATTGGTAACCGTACTTACTGGCTAAAAGCCTTTTTGAATATTTCTTGATGACATATGTTTAAATGGATTTACACATATCTTATCTATTAGAATATTATCTACCCAATGATCAATGGAGAACAAGTTACGCAAAGATAAAAACCGAAGCAATCTATATAGTTCAGGGAGCATTTAAACAGGATGTAACATTGTCTAACCAAAGGAAATTTAATTGAAAAAGGGGGAAACAAAAGAAAAGAACATGCCCCTGCCAAAATCGCTTTCATTTTGATATCTTTACTTGCATTTCTTTATTTACAAATTGTCTATTTAATGTAAAATCATTGCAAAAAATAATCACCAGCAACAAAAATAGTTAGTCATATTTTAAAAGATTGTATCATATTACTTGAGCGTTTATAATGAATGATATATCCTCTCTTTAAGTGCTTTAAAACACTGAAATGAAGATACATCTACTACTAAATATATTCAATGATTCCAAAATTACAAAGTAAATCCTTTGTTAATGCATAATAAAGGAGTTTCACAAAGTCTGTAAATAAATTAAAACTGTTAATTGTTTAAAGAGAGATCCAATTATTGTTTGTTTAAAATATCATGTTATCTCCAAATATATTTCGATAGTCCATTCTTACATCAATAAAAAATAATAGTAACGATAAAAAGTAAATGTCAAAAATATAAATTGACATTTAAAACTCAACCCTGCACAAACATCACTTCGAAATATTTGATCTCCTAATAGTTACATCGATACCACAGGACAAATTGCATATACCATACAAATTCGACGAAGAACAGAGACAGAAAGAAGCCATGAAACAAAACGGAAAACAGAAAACATTATACTAGCCCACAAAAATTGAAAAATAATTAGTTATAAATTTCGAAGAAATGCCCTATTAAAAGGAAGAAAAAAATGAAAAATATTCAACGGTATTAAAAGAAAGCTAAATTGAAAAAAGACGAAACTTAAAAAAGCAAAAATGAACAAGACATAAAAAATAAATATATTTAATAGTTTGTTTATACAATTATACAAGATACTTATTTTAATTGTCTTTTCCTGCATTCATGACTTCAAATCATACAAGTTAGCATAAACGTATGTCCTCCAAATTGTATTACAAATCTTCGGCATAAACCATCCAAGACATGTGATTACGTCAAACATGCTTTCAGGATTAATGAACTATCTGTCTATGGGAAATTAAAATTATATAGTTCTTCTTGTTTTACACACTATACACTCTAAAATTAAAATGATCTTGCAATTGCGGTTGATATTTTATTTCATAACTCATAGACCGGAGTCATAACAGCCTATTCTTGATCAAATATTTAAAGTGCCATTTGAACCAACATTTCAATCTAAATTGACACTCGACGAAAACACAGACACGCAAACAAGCATTTGAAGCTCTGACAGTCTAATTAGCTCGGATTGGTCGAAGTCAAAACGCAACATAATTTGTGACAACAAAACTAAGTTTACTTATATCAGTCGAACAATTTTAAAAAATCAAGTTTTTTATTTATTCCCTAATAATGCACACAAAAGTAAATAATTGACTCAAACGGTTTTAAAGTTCTTCTACTCATTATTTAATATTTAATGACTTTCCTTTTTCTTTTATTTCTCTTTACAGCTTGTCAAGATGTTTGCTACCATAGTCCTACTCTTTGCTGTTTGTTACTTACCGATCCAGACCTTCACCATCATCCAGGACCTGTTTCCGGAGATTCTGTGCTTTCATTTCATTAAAGTGTTCTACCTGTTGTCGATTATGATCGCAATGAGTAACTGTGTTTACAATCCTTTCATATATTGCTGGATGAATGCGAAATTCAGGAATGGCTTTAAATCCGTATTTAGATGTTTTGGTTCAGTCGGAGATTTGCAGTACAGTTCCGGAGAATTCAGGAGTTCATTTCGCTCAGGGAACCTCAAACGCCAAAGCACGATGCCGACTCAAACGTAATGTTTTTGGAAAAGATTTGAATGTAACATCTAACTGTTGTAAAATGAAATAGTTTCGTCATTAAAAGCTTATGTTGAAATAAAATAATGCTAATTGATATTATTTATTTTCTCATAACACATTTACTCTGGGGGGGGGGTGCACTTTTGAGTTTTTCAGACTGCCTAAAAACATAAGAGCAACCGATATCCATGCGATTATTTTGATGAAAACAATTTTGGTACCACTTAAGGTTTTAGTAAGGCGTAACACATTATTAGTCCGACACGGCGCTAGTCTGACACAGCACTTGACCGACATGGTGTTAGACCGAAATGGCGCTAGTCCGACACTAGCACTGCGCTAGTCCGACACAAACTTGGACAAGTGCACCGTTTAAATAAGAAGTGAAAATCACTACGCTAGTCTGACAGAAAATTCGGACTAGTGCAGTGTTTCTTTCATTTCAAAATTTGCCCTGGCGCTAGTGCAGTATTTTCCAATTTCGGACTAGCGCAGTGCTTTTCCTTTTCGGGCTGATGCAACTCCACCGTATAGGAAAAATATGCAGCCGTGGGTGCACCCGAACGGGTAGGCTGCCAAATTTAAGATGTCGGAGATGTTGGTGAAATTCCATGAAATTTTAAGTCCAAATTTAAAAAAATTAGACTAAACTGACAGTACAATTTAGAATCATCATTTGTCCTTTAATATTAGCAACAAACAAAAAAGCAGAGAAAAAGTGGCGATTCGATATATATGAAATTGAACAAAAATGTTATTGTGGTGGCCATTATTTGCCCAAAATCACAATATTCCGATTCAGATGTACTTTATGGCGTCATTATTACGTAACGCCTTGGCTGATTTTCGTGATCTTGTTATCATTGGATAGGGTTGGACTTTACCTGCCTTTTTTAAGCAAAATCAAATTCATAGGTGGTTTGGTTAAAAAAGGGAGGGGTGGGGTTGCAAAAAACCTCCATTGAGTAGATGTGTTACAAATATAGTCCGACGTGTAGTTATGAGTTAAAACCTTTGAATCGATAACAGCCAGGTTGCTAATACTATCTCGTTTTGACCTGCTTCCATATAATGAGTGGAAAATCACATATATTATGTTTTTTATACACAGCATTTGAAGTGAAATTTTTTAAGTTATTCATAAATCATGCTATGCGTACATTTATTTTTAAGCACATTTTGTCCATTTTTTGATAAATACACTTGTTTAAATGATTGAAATGTTGTGCAATCTTCTATATGTTACAAATTGTAAAATATGATTTTCTTAACTGTCTTATTTAATATAATATGTTTAACATTGCTTAAAAAACATTTGAATTGCTATTTTGATCAAAAAAGAAACTAATGAAATTGTCTTTAACAAAGACAAGCCAAGCGATTTACAGCTGCTCAGCCACACCGCATTAGTATTTCCAGGGAAGTCCAGTCGTATTCACACACTTTTTCAGAAAGAATGCAAAACGTTCAAATCTAGATGGGCTCTATGTGTTCAATTTTTACAGGGCTAGACTTTGAAACATCAACTACGGTTTTATATATACATATCTTTTTTCTGGCATAAATGTTTCTTGATTCTTATTGTCTTCATCTAATGATTTATGTCATCTGACAAGTTTAAATCAATTGTAAAACATACATACATACATGCAAACATACAAATAGGCTTTTATAATGCGCAATTTCTAAAAGATCACAGCGCAGTAAACAAATTCAAAAATATGCAACAAAAATACATAAAATACATTGAGATAAATTAAACATAAAAGTGGTATTTCAGAGTTTTCTTGAAAACGGCAATTGAACCTGCTGATCTAATTTCGACTGGTAGTTTTTTCCACTTTTTTGGTGCAGCCAAGAAGAATGTTTGCTCGCCAACAAAAACAAGAGATTGATTATTTAATCTGAGTTCTGTAAAGCTTGAACGCATTCCGTCACGCACTAGTTTATACAAGGTCAGGCTATACTATATTAACATTTAACTGCACTTAAACGCTACCCCGCATTTCGGTAGTGCATGAAGGGGTCCATGGTACCCCAGCCCTTACAAACAGCTTTCCCGCCCGAAATTATTGATAATCTTTACACCACATAAAGGTACACTATTCATATTCTAACCATATATCATATCACATATAAACATTATGTGCCGTTTCAAAAAGGCGACCGAATAACCGATTCACGTTTAGCGACAACTCGATTTTGGCCAAAAAATTGAAATACCCACTTCCAGAAAGAATTTTCCAATGATATTTGGCTCAAATTAGGACATCATGGAAA
This sequence comes from Ophiothrix spiculata, assembly GCA_000969725.1. Lineage (NCBI taxonomy): Eukaryota > Metazoa > Echinodermata > Ophiuroidea > Amphilepidida > Ophiotrichidae > Ophiothrix > Ophiothrix spiculata. The sequence goes on along the minus strand of JXSR01S012125.1, from coordinate 119,956 downwards.
TATTGACATTGTTGGAATAAAATTTGGACAATTTTACTCAGGGCGGATTTATGGGCAAATCATAAGGCGACGTTAAAATGTGTGAACCGAAAAGCAAATGGTACTACCCCCTCCTTATGCTGTTAAGTGTTAAGTAAGCCGGACCTATACCTGTAAGATATTTATACAATGTGTAACATCGCATTAAAGGTCTTCAATGCATAACCAGTGCAGTTGTTCTAAGAGCGGGAAAGCATGATCTTCCTTAGCGACTCTCTAAATCATCTTCGCAGCCAAGTTTTGTGTTATATCTTAGTGTGCTTTACATGAAAAGGAAAATTGATCTCATATTTATTTTATTTTTAATTCTAGAACTATTTATTCAAATATTTTCCACTCATTTAGTGCGAGTAATCTCATCCTTCTACCCGTATTTTGGTCGGTTCATGATCAAATAAGTTCGAAATAATTAGTACATCACAATGCTATTATGCAAGGCCTTGTTGTATATTACAAACAATCATACAATATATCTATTTGCTAAAATAACATGTATTTATGTGTGCGGGTACCGTATGTCAAAGTATTGTCATTGCAAGGTTTTGATCGCAAATGTACCAGATCAAAACATGTTCAGTATCCAACTAGACTACCTAAATTATGCTTAAACAAGTTGGTTTTCTTACAGCAGCTGATTCAGCTAATATTTATATACTTTAGCAATTGAATTTTACATATTAGGTAACAATACAACCTTTGTCCCAGGTTCCTGTGCGCATATGGTTGATTTTAAAGGTTTTGTTGCTTTATTATTTTGTATTTTTTACTTCAAGTGAAAAAAGTTAACCCGGGGGAAAAAAATTATATTAAACTAAATAAAAGAAAAAAAGAAAAAAAGTAAATAAATAAAAATCCACGTAGCGCACACCCTTTTGGATTAATACAAAGAAAAGAGAGGAAAAACATATAATGCTTTGTGTTTGGGCCCAAGGAACCTGAGGCATAGTTTGTTTTTATCCTTAACGTAATCAATGTTATGTACTGATATGTTTCAAAATACTTGGCATATTCATTTTGAAAAAAAAAATGAAATGTCTGCCAGTCTTTCTATTTTTTTTTATTTGCAACTGATACAGCGATAGCAGGTACCAACTTTGTATGTTGTAATAATTTTATTGACCCAGCATAAGTTCTATGTCACATGTCCGTAAGATTAGTACCAAATATGTGTAAAATAGAGACACACACTGAAAACGTCTTAACATTTTACGCATAATGAAGTACTATAATAGGTTGGTTGATTATGAATTAAAGTAAGAAAATATTTTAGTTAATTTGACATTAAAGTGGCGATTCGTGATCCACTTTTCTTTCTCTAGGTCACCTCTGTGAAAACATTTTTATATAAGGTAGGAATCCTTGACTGGTATATGTTAAAAACTCTAACACATTTTTTCAAGTATGCTTGCTCTTTTGAGAAAAGTGAGAACACGTGTAATTTTATATGCTGTAATTTTACAAAACAGTAACCTACAAAGTTTTTAAAATACTGAAAGCTTGTAACTTGAAAACTAATAGTCGGTATCAAGTGAAATGTTCAGCAGATATTTGTGTTGTATTTCACTTTTTATTTACTAGAAAAAATGAGGTTTTGTCACATCAGAATCCTAAATTGCAGCTTTAACGAATTCCAAGTTGTTGAAAAGCACAATTTTAACTCTTGCCTTTTTTTTACCGATATAAGAATTATGACGAACCCCAAACATATTGACAAACTTATTGAACGATATATCGATATGTAGCATCATGCTTCCAAACATTCGAATAATTTCGAATCAATTGTCCCGTTGTTTTAATTTATAATTTGTTACATGTTTTTATAATGAATTTTAATCTAGATTTTTTTAATTGACACGTTAATTAGGCGGGTTTATTCAGCTTAAACAAAAGTGACATTCGCTTCAGGACTACGTAATTGTTAGGCTTTGTCACACATTAACGTATAGAATCAAACGTACGCCTGACGTACTAAATCTCATTATTGTTTTGTTTTTATACATTGTTATCCGATAGGTGTTTATCAAAAGTACGTTCAATACGTTATTCGTGTGGTTGTGTCCGTTATGTATACGTTTAATTCGCTATCCATATGGTGGTGTTCGTTTGACACACGTTTAGTATGTGAAACTTTTGTACGTTATTCGTTAGTTTTAACTCTATACAATGATGTGTGACTGGGTCTTTAACCAATGACAATTATAACCACGTGACTTTCCCCATCAAAACCTATTTCCAATATACTGACATTGATTTGTTCATATTTACAGACATGACCTTGATATTTGTATGAAAAATTATGAT
>JXSR01S012125.1:90463-101375 GCA_000969725.1 Ophiothrix spiculata | reverse complement strand
TTAAGTCGCCATTTTGAAAAATATATGCATGCTATGAGGCTGAAACTTGCAGGGCATGTTGGAATTATCATTTTCCATTTGATTTGAAAAAAAAACCCGTTGAAATTCCGTTATTGCGAACTTTCATAGCACATTTTTGCCAAAATTCGATTTTCCGACCTGAAAAACCTTTATGACGTCATAATTACGTAACGCCTTGGCCGATTTTTTTTTTATCTTAAAAATGTTAGATGGGGAGGACCATACCAATCAATTGGATAGCAAAACCAAGTTCATAGAAGGTTCCGTTCAAAAAAATAGAAAGGTTGCAACAAGCCCTCTCACCATTGATTAGACGTATTACGAAAAAGTCTTGGTTAGACGAGGGTTAATTAAGATATCTAAATTACTTAAATGTGAAAAATATATTCGTTAATTATTTGTGTAAATAGTTTGTGTGTATTAAACCTAAAATTTACAATTTCTAAATCAATCACTCTATTAAAAATACAAACATTAATTAATTGCCAAAGTATTATTAAGAAATGTGGTTTTCCATTTAATTTCAACAAAATGAACATTTTTGTTCTGTGTATCAACATCATATTTATTATTGCATGAGTAGACTGAATGTTGTATTTAGAGGATACCCTTGGGCTAGAATGTCCCATTAAAAGTGATTCGCTTAGTAATTAAACACTTAAATCATTGTTAGATTTCGTTCAATGGAGTTTTTCATATCATTATAAATTGAGATACACTTAAGTCAATAACTTCTCTCCTTATATATTCATTTCGGATTAAAATGTGCTCATATGTGACCCGTCGTATCGAAGGTAACTTGGTTTTTATGTTTGCTTTTATTGCAAAGTTACATCCAAATTGGTAAAATGAATCGAGCTGATTCAGAAAACTATATTTCTGAGAAAATCGAATTTAAAGTTTCTGTACTGGTAAAACTTGAATGGAGAAAGGATTTTTATCTCCTTTTTTAAACATTTGTCTTATGTTTTGGATGTTGGAACCTGATTAATATGATAGGATACACTTCAAAGGTAACATTTCTGATTAATTTAGAAATCCGACCTTGGACGTGATTTTCGACTATGCTCAGCTTCAATGGCCCGTATCTCGTAACCTGATATTTGTAGATCAAAATGACCTTACATAAATAAAATCAGTCATAATGAATGGAAACTCTCGCAACTTGAAAACATCATGAATCTATTGCCCATTTTCATTACGACTTTTTCTCGTGGTGATAATTCTTTATAAGAATGTATTAATTGTCATGCTGAATGAACATTTTCCATGTACAATATTGTACTAGCTAGATCTATTCAGGGTAAACTACTCTGTTCATAAAATGATGGTTATGTTTTACACATTGATGAAATTATTTCACATTATGTAAAACATAACCATCATTTCAAGAAGAGTTTAGCATATCCTGAATAATATGTTTTGTCATTTTTACTATGGCGTGGTTTGTTGTCAAATATTGATTAAAAAGCTCATTATTTTCTATTAAGCCCTTTTAATCAAATTAATAAAATACAAAATTGATTACATTTCAAACTTATGTATTTGTTTGTTCCTAAGTTTCTCTCCTCACGACAATTGTTGTTGAATATTTAACTAAGAATACACTTAGTGCATTGACCTTCAAGTTCTAATCAAATTTATCCACTAAAGATACACGTCGCAATTAAATGTTTTTATTTTAATTATCTTTTAGCAATGACTGCGTTGAAGCGACTGCCTCGGTCTCTCATTGGTTATAAAGCCTAGAGATATCTCGACTTTAACTAAATTATTAGTAAGCTATATAACTGACGATCAACCATTATTGTAATCATTAATAAGTTAGAAAGTTAAAAATGGAAAGAAAATAATACGTTGAGTGTATGTGTGAAAGTGTAAATTACACTTTATTGATTGCGTTTCGTCATTTTGTAGTTTTTGTCTTCTACTAACTATTTTCACTACAACTAATATTTGATGCTTAATGAATTCCACTGTCTCATTACATTCGCTAATCGAAAAATATATTGATGATTAACCCTAGTTCTACGAAGGGGGGGGGGGAATCAACCCATACCGATTTTTTTCTGCCACTAAAATTCCTTGCGTGCAGCGCTTAAGGGGGGGTTCCCTACCGAAAATGTTTCTGTCGCTAAAAATTCCTCGCGCGCAGCGCAAGGTGACTTGGTGTACCTCTAAGTGTACCTCTATCCTTTGCGCTTATTCTAGTGAAAAATGTCGACCCTACCACCTTCAGGGGGGTACAGTGTCCGTTCAAAGTTCGGAGGTCAGGGGGGGTTGGTGTAACTCCATGATTTTAAAAATGTACTTTTTAGTCATTTTTATAGCAGATATCCATTTCAAATTTAGCAAAAAACCGCATGAAAATCGGATATTCTTGCGATTTTTTAGAAAATTTTGATTTTTGCCTATATTTTCCGTACAAATGCCGATTTTCAATATTTTGGTAATTATGACGTCATAGTGACGTCATACATTTATGGATGACCTTGAATTTTGTATCAATGGAAAGAGGGGACTGATACCTATATATATAAGGCTCTGGGGGACTCGCTATAAAAAATTGAGGGGGAGGGGGTTATTGCAACCCCCCCCCTCCGTATAATATGTTTGTGAAAATTGCTCCGTATAACTAGGGTTAAATGTCTTAATTTTGAACATTTTTGACAATGACAGCGTATGGTAAGACCACATCAATCTATCACGGGTGTTGAAGACTACTAATATCCCTATTTGCAAACCATTGTCTAAATATCACCCACCATCTTAAATGTTGTTAACTAAATTTTACGTTATTCTATGCAATATCTCATTTTGAAATGGAAAGGACGCAAACGTTATGTGCATAGAGACAATTTCGATATAATACATGGCTCAGTTACACAACATCAAAATATAAAGGGGAAAAGAAAAGGACTAAACAATTGCTAAACTTTCTTAAACTTGGTAGATATACTATTACCCACACGAAAACAAAACAAAGTCCATCACTAGAAGGTTTTTCGTCGTATAACATAATAGACGTCCAGTCATTGAAATTATTTCCTAATGTTGGTAAAATACAATAGCGCTAAACTAATTACAAAATACAAATTAAATGACGCATTCGGTGAATTTTGGTAAAGGCAATTAATGTAAACCATCAAAAATCATAATCATCGACTTTAAAAGTTATGTGGATATTATTGCTGGTACTACCGATTGCAGTTAATTACACAAAAATCCATAAAAGACATCTGTGTGAAAGAAATAATAACTGACTAAACATATTTAAAATTGAAAAAGTTAATGTTTTGTCCAATGAAATGGTACTGTTACTACATGTTGGGTTTATAAGGCAACAAGTTATATAAGTCGCGTTTGAAATTCAGGATGTCCAATGAAGCAAAAATAATGCAATTGGATTACTAAAATTACAACTACTTCATAACATCGTTTTTTGATGTTGTTTTAACCAAATTAAGCAGACAGGCTTCACACATTATAATCTTTCAATATGTTATGGATATAGAAACAATGACTAAGTGATTTGAACTGGATTTGATTATTATTCATTGACTTTAGTGCATGGGGCAGCTGTTGAGCCTCACAATCAAATAAAATAGATTTGCACTGTCCCAATAATGTGACTATATTTTGACTAAAACTTATAAGAAAATATTTTGTTCAGCCACTCCGTCTGATTCAGGATGTCCAATGATATTAAATGTACTTGCAAGTTTGATGAATCCCGCTGCTGGGTGTATATTTGAAAAACACGCTCCTTTGAGGCCCCTTATATTCCCAGTATATCAGATTCAGGGATTTTAAAAAGTTTCTAGAGGGAGGAGATAATCTAAACGCAGTATCTTGTCACGTTCTGCTGGTTTCAAAATCACATTTTCAATAATTACTGTTACGTTCTTGTATTAATTGGAATATGTTGCACGGGTTTGAAATGTAGCAATCTTTATTTATTTCGTATTTTTGTATCGTTTTGTTTTCGGCCATGCACCCAAAATGTAATAAAAACGCAGAATGTGGCAATTTGTTTTATTTCAAATTATATTACTATTTTTGTCACATTTTGTGTCGCGACACGTTTTCAACAAAGGCATGATCATAACATGCAATATTCAACCACTATATTATACGATTTCTCGCTTTACAGTATCCATAAAATCAACCTTCCTTATTTTTATCCATCTAATATGGATGCAAACGCAATTTACCTGGGAAACAATCTATTCAAATATCAAAGCCTTCGCATATAGAAACTTATCATAAATTTACGAGCAACGCAATTTCCCAAAATTGTACGTTTCAATAATTAATGCTTTTCTATCACTTAAATTATTAATACCCGAAAACTTGCAGTGTAGTTTATCTTTTATTGTTTGCAAACAAACAAGAAAAGATAACAAAACAAACCAAAAGACAGGAAATAACAATTAAAATCTATATATGTTGAGTTTATTTGAGTATAAAATTTAAAAAATCAAAAATAGGTCATCTCTGTAGATATCTCGTCTATATAAAAATAGTTTTGTGATGCAAGAAAAATAATGATTTTGATCAAATGTCACGTTATGTTTTGCTTATCGGCTGATACCATCGCTTACGCCTAGTATATCATCAATGACACACAGCAGCAGAAGATGATAGATGGTGTTTATCGAAAGATACCTACGTTTTATCATTTTCTTATTATTATCCTTACATTTTTATGTGTTGGGGTGTGTGAGGGGTTGGTTTGGGTTGAAGGGTATGATAATTCAACGTTAGATAATGATAATCTATCGTAAAGATTTTTCTGAACAGATTGTATTTTGAAATATTTTATTTTAGCGAATTAGAGTATTTTATTATTAGTAGTATTAGGGTATTTGTTTCTATTGATTGTATCGAGTATTTTAAGAATTCCAAGGTAATTATGCTGTTTTGATTACCATCTTCAATAAAAACAAACAAACAAACAAACAAACAGATAAGAATGAATAACCTAACCATTATATTTCATTAGATTTAATAAAATACAAGTATTTTATCAAATGAGATTTCTCTTACGTAAGCTGAAATTGTAAAAGTGGTAGCAGCTTATAACTCAAAATTTAAAAATAAACAAATATAAAAAATCAACCTTGAATTTAGGTATAATTCACATTGTCAAAGATCACTCCATTTATAACTAAAATGTTTAGCTTAAACCATCCACTTCTAATACTCTCGATATGATTTCAAATATTACAAATTATATTAGACAAAGGCATGTCCTTGATAAAGGAATATTTTAGCTTTAATGTATAATTACATTTTTCACTTATCAGTAATATTTCTAACTTTGTCTAATTTTTATCTAATGTCCATAGCATTTCGTGTAATATGTTAAATTGGATCGAATGAAAATAATTCTTAATTTATTTATGTTTTAACTTAGTTCTTTTGTTGTGCCATCTTACGTCCATTTGTAATAAAAAATGATTTGTGGAGCACATCTTGCAATTGCCTTTGTTCGAACAATGGCCAGCAATTTTGAATGACACACTTTATAAAGGGGGTCGACCTTTTATGACATAAATAGAATGTGTTTGCTTAGTATATAAAACGTTTTATTAAATGTGTCATAATCTGTTTTGCTTGTAAGCATTTGACAGTTCGTTTTCAGACCTCTCCGTTGATATTTAATATAAGACACGGTACACACGTACATGACGCTTAATAATACTGTATCTTCCGATATACAGGGTGTGCAAAAACAACCTTACATTATTTGCGTTTAATTTTCTTATGTTTAACGGATTGTTTACTCATTAAGAAAGTGCATACATTTCACTTCATTTTGGAGTATCCTGGAAACATGCATTTGGCGTCGCTTACCTTATTTTAAATTTGAACTTATCCTAATTCATGATAAATTTTGAATAAAAAAAACATTTAACAGTACTAAATAACCATTCAGGATTTCAATGATCAAAACGCCTTTTTTTCTTAAATTACAGCATGGACTTTTTTAAATTAAACAGTTATAGATGAAAAAGCAAACGCATTTTTCAGTGTATGCTATCAAAAAGTAGACAGTACGTCATCGTTGTCAAAATTGGACTTACCATAATATGATGTTTTTGGAATTGTTAAAATATCCCATCAGAATACATGACCCATTGATCTCATTTGAGTATTTGTAAACAAAACACGACATCTCGAGTGACGCACAACAAGCGACTGAAGAAATAAACGAGATATTAGATGAGATTTTAGATACATTATCTAGGAGCGCAGTATCGTGTTACCATCCTGTTGTGCAAACTGACAGTAAACAAGTCATCAGTCAATGTTACTGTTAAAGTAAGCGTGTTGGCATTTGCTGTACTATGGTACCCCGACAAAGAACGGTTGCATTTTTGACCTCCAAGGTTTACCATAAGTCCCTCAAAAATGTGGAAAATGGTTTACATAACGGTTGCATTTTTAAAAAATTACAATTTTGTGACTAATTTTCCCTTGGTTCACCTATTGGTTGCCAAATTGGTCTATTGAAGTGCATGCTATAATGGCATTGTAAAAGTGTGTTGATCGGTCGAGATAACGGTTGTAAAATTGGTTAACTGAACAAATGAGTAGTATTTTTTTCGCTTCCCCGGGTTAACAAAACGGGTGGTAATTAAAAAATCCGGCCGCGTGTCCGTACCCAAACGAAATCTGAGTACCCAGGGGCTATGATAATATGATATTTGCATATCATCTGTATTGAAATAATTATTTATTTCACATATTTTTTTCTGCCTATTGCATGTTAATTTATGTTGAAAACTCTTGTAATCGACAACTTAAACGCACGAACTTATAAAGTTGTCACCAAGTGATGTCTACTACGATCGCCTTTACAATCAACTTTTTCTCATTCATAGCAGTTTTAACTTCATCAAAGCTTGTAAAGACAATTCAATATGTATTTAAAGAAAAACAATTCAATCAAAAATTATTTGTTTGACCATTACATGCGTAGAAGCAAATATTTATAACATTTAAAACTAGAAACACTTTTTTTGTGTCATTTGTATCTTCTAGAAAAGGAAACTAAAATTTGTCAAAGAATTACGTATTTTTTATTTACAATATTTCTCATACTTAGGGAAAAAACACTGGTGGGTTTAATACTATGAACATCGATTCGTTCAAAGATAAGTATGTAAACAGAAAAGGAAATGGAATACTGTAAGTTATTGAAGCATGCAAATGGTACAGGCGCTCACAGTCAAAACTTGATCATCTTGATTAGCTGATTATGTGAATATGTTCAAAAACTAATGCAAATTTGATTGTACCATGAACAACTGTATAACCGACTAGTGCTGATCATGGTAAAATGTTGCCCAATAATTTACGTGGCTCTTCTATCAAATACTAATCATCATGATCATCATCAAAACCATTTCATTACTAGCTAGCGCAGTGAAAGCATGAGATATTATACGAACTCTATTTTCTCACAAGACTCTTACAATAATATTTAAAATGATCAATCTATTAGAAAAACACCAGAGGTATACTGTATATTAATGTTTTGTTTATGTTCCAGGTTAAATGAAAATAAATTAATAGAAGGCTATGTGTTAATAACAACTCAACAATGCATAATAAATAGCGTGAACTGGAACTATTCTTTTTTCAAATTATATGAATATAAGAACGTGGTCTGACTGTGGCTCGGTCACAGCACTTTTATACCACTTTGCAGTAACGTCCATCACAATAGTAAGAATTCAGCAATACTAAAGTTTGCTTGGAGCAGTTTCCTTATTCGTCGTTATTACTTTTAATGTATCAATATTTTTTGTTTAAAATCACGTCAATATTTTACAAATATTTAAAATTGCGTATGATAAGGGCCACCCTGTCTGGCGATTCAATTACATTCAGCAAACAAATACGCCCTCGTTGAGGAAATGTAATAGTATAATCACCCCTTAATTATCATAATAATAAAGTACATTGTGCTTTTAAATACATAAGCATCTTATAGCGTCGAGATAATAATTATTGATCTCTTTAGGAAAGTACACTAGAATTAAAAAAAAAAAAACCATTCATCTATACCTTAGTCTGCTGAGTTTAATTCACTTTTAATCTGAAATCATCGTTCTTTAGGAACAAGATAGGTTGTTACCTAGCATCGCATGGTAGGGTGTCAGTGATATTTACAATTGGCAATATGAAATTAAATTCGATCTAGCACTCTATGCGATATGTGCCAGTCACGTGCCTGTCTCTTTTGATGTTTGAGAATGAGCTACAAACTGTGAGACATGCGTGGCAACATGTGGATAATTCACTAATTCACCCGATCGACCGATTCAATCGCTTTGAACCATCACTAGTACAACCAAGCCATATAATTTGTTGGCCTAATTTGAACATCATGGTTAGGAAACAAATTATAAAACCTTGATAACTCGTTTCAGTTTTAATATGATTAATTAGATACATCTAATGGTTTTATTATATCATGATTAGAATAGGTTGAGCTAAAACAAGTACTAACTGCATAATCATGTGACAGTTTATGTAACAGTACACCTTTAAGACGACACTCTAATGGTTGTTTTTCGACATCCACAAGTGAAGTTCTAGCTCTTCGAAGGTTGTGTTGAAGCAAACATCAGTACGATATCCTATACTCCCCATTTCAACTGATGACAGAGATGTCTTAGACCATGGTTATATAGACAGACAGGACTCTTTAAGGTTTAACACATAACACTTCCCCTTCAACAAATCAATATAACCTCAAGGCCTGGCTTGATAGATATATTGGTGTACCTGAAATGCATGCAGGTTTTGATTTTCATTTCATATAATTTACTTTTGTGAACGAAAGCAAATTTAAATGGTACAATTTCAAGTAATTTGAGTCTTTTTAAAATAAGAATTAGTGCACGTGTGGATTGTTTTATTGCGCACAACTTAAAAATGAATACGGGTCGTTTTTGATACTTTATGCTTACATCTTACTGCAGTGTATAAAGACGATATATAATTGATTCATATACAAAATGATAAAGGTCATTTTTTTGTGGTCATTTCCTGTGTCCTACTTTTCAAAAACAAAAGAAAAATAGGTCTCCGTATTAATTTCCCCTGTCTATAATTCAATAGTACCATGCTGCTCATTGTTGTTAGAAATTATAGCGGAAATCAGCCGCTGATGATTTTATCCACGTCCGAGTCATATCATCTTTATGTGATTCGAATTTGTAGGTATCCAGGCAAGTTTATATGTCACAATTGGTTAACTCTAGTAACAGGACGATTCATGATATATAACTAGGTCTAATTAATTTTTTCTCTATATAATTGATATATAATTACAAAACGCGATGTACGAGCTGCGAATAACTTTATGGTTATCTCTAAAGCACTGGCAAAAATAAAATAAGTCATATATCTTTGCTGTCACGTTCCAGTGTCACGTATATTTTTAACCCCGATCTCAATCACGTGTCGCTGGGTGTTGAACTTTACACGGTTATGTACGTCTACTCTATCGCCAATGTAAGAAGTCGCTCTCAATATTCAATTACGCTATCTATAAATTTAAAGCGTTAAAAACACAGTAATTGCGAATAACGTATTATTCATATTAATTAGTAAAATATCATAAGAATTTTTTTTAATACTGAAAATATTTTGTTTATTCAATCATTGAAACGCATATGTAAACTTGACGTTTTTAACAAGTATCAATGACAATGTTCTAATTTTAATCGGGTTGTTTGGTGTAAGACAATACATTGTTGTAACGTTTTATAGTCTACTGATTATTGGGGGAACTTAAGTTTGATTTCGTGTACGGACGTGCCACAAGAAAATCTGAAATGTCATCCGTCCAAATATCAATCTACACTATGCAAGAAGACGGAACCCATCCATATATCAAATTACCTCTATTTTTAGTCAAAGCAAAGTAAGTTTGTCCACAAAAAGGGCGCACGGGGGGATAAGCCGCATAACAAGTCATGAAAAAAGACGGAGGGAAAGAGGCAGTCGATGTGAAAAAAAAAGTGTCCCTCAGTCAGTTTGATCACCATGTCCTTGGTATTTTCGAGTGAACATGCTGAAAATTATTCCTTTTATGCATCATAAAAACGGATTTTTGGCCTTATATTTAAACTGCCAAACAGACTTACGGGATTCCGCTCCTAAACCCCCAAGGGGTCCTATTAAGGCGGGCTCCTGAACCCCATCCGCTGGGCCTTGCGGCAGGTCGCTCCAATTGGTGGCTTCGCCAGCGATTTAGTCGGGGAACTTAGTATCTATCCCTCAAGTCAAAAATTCCTGCGCACACCACTGTTTGTTTATAAAGTTGTTTTCCTTCAAAATTGTATTTAATGCAGACACGATCACGACTTTGCAGCATCACATGATGATATATCACTTAAAATAAGCTACGGCGAAATGTGATTGTGAACATATTGTTATCAAGGTATTAAATCAAAAGAAGAGAACAGTATCTGAGCAGAGGATGGAACAAAGTGTTATCTATAACTTGCTTTTGGAATGTATTGGCCTTACTTATCTTGATGTAATGTTGTTTTTCTAAATCAATTTGAGTTACTCAGGGACTTTATAAAAAGAATCAAACGATACAAACATATTAGTAACCACAGCTGTCTTTATGGCCATATGAGCAGTAGATGACATTTTCTGTTGATATGCAAGCAAGCGATGTGATAAACAAATGTAAATTTTAGTTAATATTTTCTAAGCGTATGTAATACGTATGTTACAATCGTAATATATTATTTCAAATATATCTAGAATTAAAAAAAAAAAAACCATTCATCTATACCTTAGTCTGCTGAGTTTAATTCACTTTTAATCTGAAATCATCGTTCTTTAGGAACAAGAT
>JXSR01S012125.1:30851-51658 GCA_000969725.1 Ophiothrix spiculata | reverse complement strand
CCCTAGGAAGACGGGTTACAAAAGAGTCGGGTGAAATGAAGTTGGGTAGAAACTTGATTTAAACCGTTATGCTATAAAAACGTAAACGAATACGACCGAAGGGATATGAGCAGTTGTAAGTTCATCCTTTGCGGTCATTTTAGCGATTTAGGTGTTCCGTCAAAGTCGGAAGGTAGGGGTGTTGCCACTTCGGGATATTTTAAGTCGCCATTTTGAAAAAAAATCTGTATGGTATGGACCTAAAACTTACAGAACATCTTAGAAACACCATTTTCCTTCTTTAAAAGCAACAAACCGGGTAAAATTCAGATATTTTGAACTTGTACAGCAAAAGTTTTATTTTTGGCCAATTTTGGCGAAAATTATGATTTGCTGACTCGGACTTACATATGACCTCAAAATTACGTAACGCGTTAGCAGATTTTCATGATTTTGGTATCAATAGAAAGAAGAGACCCTACCCTATTCTATAGTACCAAACAACTTAACTTTTGGCGGTTATATTTCAATTTATAGTGGGGTGGTAACCATCCCCTCCTTGATAACAAACGTTAAAAAAATACTTTGGTAAGACAAGGGTTAATAAGTATCTTGCAAATATAGATGTAATATTAATAATGAAATGTGGCAAACGGTTGCTCCAATGTTGAATAGGAATTTATTTTTTTCTTTTATTTAGTGTATAATTATTGAAAATGGATCTTTAAAAATGATGTTATAGTATTTTGATTAAAACCTTGGTAGAATAATTTTGATTATAACCATTTGCCACAGACATAAGAACAACTAACATATTTTTATTATATATTCAACTGTTCAATAAAGTTCAAAAGAAATTTCATTAAGCAACCAGTGAGATTTTATTTTTTAACCACTCATGCTTTTGCTGTCTTGATTATTTTAATCGGACAGTGTTAGTTTACCTGGACTACCTTTATTTCATTATAAAGGCGGACGTTATATAGCAGGTGTTTTGATCTTGCAAATTTTTTCAGATGAAAAGATCATTGTTTCATACGGATCCTGGGAAGTGATGTCATAACAATATACTTGTTTCGACGTCCTGTATTACAATTGAATACGCCAGAATAAGAACAAACCAACTCCAATTGCTCCCTTCTGTTAAGTTATGTAAAATATAAATGCACAGAAATCTCTGAAAATGCTTTCAAATCACTAAAAAGCATTTCCATGTCTTTATCCCAATCATAGAGTCCCATTTGACCTTATAGTTGACTTTGTTAGACATTGTTGGATAATTTTCCTAGCATATAGTTGCATAGGGGAGCTCGAGTTGGGATGTTCTTGTAATGGATGTTTAAATATAGCAACTATGTACTATAACAATTATCTAACAATATCTAAAAAAAGTCAACTACAAGGTCAAATGTGACACTATGATTAGGATATTGACATGGAAATGCTATTTTAGTGATTTGAAAGCATTTTCAGAAATTTGTATGCATTTATATTCTATAAATATAATTAACAGAAGGGAGCTATTGGAGTTGGGATGTTCTTATTCTGGCGTATTCAATTATACAAAAGCAATCTCAAGTTCATTTATGATGTTGATCATTTGAATGTGATAGAACTATATTTTTAGTTAGGACTTTGTTTACATATTTTATAGTTGTAAGTTTTACTTTCACGCTAAGTGTGACTCGGAAGTTTTTTATTAGTTTTGATGATACGGTCACTTGGATATGCACTTTTATACGTTAAACGATTTTATCCGCTAAGTTTGCCTTGGTATTAACACTTACTCTCGCACGCTTAAATACAGTCTAAGTCAGAATCAACATTGATTTTATCATTTCATCTTTAACAGCATTTTCTAGGCTTTAAAAGGACACCTTACTTGATGAAATTGATCAAGGTTATTAAATTGTACAACAGATATTCTGCATGAAATTCTTACTATTTTCTTTATTTTATCTACCTATTTTTACCAGTTTCTTGAAAAGTGTTCTGTCGCAAAGTCCCCCTTTTCGGGTTGAGTCATCACATATATACTGTTCACGTACCAAGTAGCAAACTGAATAACCTGTTTAAGTGGTCAAATAAAATGATGATTTTTTTGCTTGAAGTCAAAAAAAGTTTCATTTTCCGTGTAATGAACCATTGGTTTTTTAAAAATATGTATTTATCTTTCTTTGTCTGTTGTTTGAAACACGTTAGAATAAGATTACCTTTACGGACAAACAACCCAAACCATTGATGTACTGCATGTACTGCAATCAGATAAAAGTTACACTTGTTTTTTAATCGTTGATAATATTCACGAGTTATTACAGGCACTTACTACTACAATTAGTAGTAGTAGAGGCACTTATTACATTGTATCATATGTCTTTGTTTTGATCTGCTTGAACTGTCTGTACCACATCGTCCCTGTAGGGAATATATTTGGGACATAATAATTGCAAACCAATAAATACAAGAGGTTACATTTAGATCTTATTTCATTACGAACAAGCATCTCAATAAAACTAGGTTAAATCCTGACTTCATTAACGCCGATTCCTCACATTCTATCTATTTTATCTTAAAATGAAAAACTAGTGAATACTTAGCTTTGTGTTTAATGCCATGACTTATACATACTTAAAGCTTAATATACAATGCAGTTATAATACCATTATATAGATTGTTAGAGTATTACAAACATCAAGGATGTGTGTTGGCCAAAGGCAACCGTGATATCTAGGCCGGGTAAGGAAGAACAGCTCATTAAACACTGTTAACCATAACAATATTGGGTGGACACGTACTCCTCCTTATTGCAAATTTGAAATTTGAATTCTGGAACTTGTTTTGATCCATGCAATTAAAAATCAGCTAGACACAAATTGCTGTATATCATACACTTTCAAGCCTCAAAATTGGGTCTATTCTCTGTATCAGTAGAATATTAGTTCTGCTATGTTTATGGGAATTACAGTTAATTTGGTTTTAATTTTTTAGTTTATTTGTAACCTTGCTTTTACTATAATTTTTCTGTAGATTTATTTCCATTTCGTATTGCGTTAATTTACCAATGCAGTATTAGATAATATATGGAATATATATACCATGGGACCCAAGAAGGGTGTTTTTTAGTATTTTAAACAGAGGTCTTTTTTCTGCATTATTGAAGTTCAGCAGCAGCTGTTCTCCTCGGGAATATATCAATCTTGAAAAAGATTAATGAACTTGCGTTACGTGGTGCAAATGAAAAGAATACTGTAACAGGAGAAGAAAAGACAGAACGGGTGTTTTACTGAAAGATTCATTCACATTAATGTTCTTGCAACACAGTAATCTTAACTGATACGTGAATTTAGAGATATTGAACTTTGGCGAAAGAGGTTAAAAGCAAAATGATGTTGAGCTCTTAAAAACATTACTTCACGAAAATGACCTCTTTAATAATGAAACAAAATAAAGAAATATCGATGTAGTTATATTATTGGTGAACTCTTTTTCAAGTAAACATGGCTATAATTATAGGTGAACTACAATTTGGTAACCGTACTTACTGGCTAAAAGCCTTTTTTAATATCTATTGCTTACATAAGTTTAAATGGCTTTACAAATATGTTATCTATTAGAATAGTATCTGCCCAATGACGGAAAACAAGTAACGAAACGATAACATAAGCAGCAATCTAGTCAGTACATTCAGCGAGAATTTATACAGGATGTAACAATTTGTTATTTTTTAAAACATCGTCTAACCGAAGGAAATTTACTGAAAAAAGGTGAAACAAAGAAAGAACATGCCCCTGACAATATCGCTTTCATTTTGATATATCTACTTGCATTTATTTATTTACAAATTGTCTATTTAATGTAAAATCATTGCAAAAAATAATCACCAGCAACAAAAATAGTTAGTCATATTTTAAAAGATTGTATCATATTACTTGAGCGTTTATAATGAATGGTACATTCTCTCTTTAAGTGCTTTAAAACATTTAAATGAAGATACATCTATTACTCAATATATTCAATGATTCTAAATTACAAAGTTAATCCTTTGTTAATGCATAATAAAGGAGTTTCACAAAGTTTGTAAATAAATTAAAACTGTTAATTGTTAAAAACGAAATCCCAATTGTTTGTTTAAAATATCATTTTATCTCCAAATATATTTCGATAGTCTATTCTTACATCAACAAAAATAGTAACGATAAAAAGTAAAAGTCAAAAATATAAATTGACATTTAAAACTTAACATTGCACAAATGTTACTTTGAAATATTTGATCTCCTAATAGTTCAATCGATATAACAAGACAAATGGCATATACTGTACTGAGACAAAATTTCGGCTATTAAAAAAAAGAAAAAATTGAATAATATTATAATAAGGAATTCTAAATTGAAAAAAGACGAAATGAACACGATATACAAAATGACTATATTAAATAGTTTGCTTATGCAATTATACAAGATACATATTGTAATTGCCTTTTCCTGCATTCATGACGTATTATACAAGTTAGCATAAATGTTTATCCGCCAAATTTTATCACACATTTTCGGAATAAACCATACAAGACATGTGATTACGTTAAACATGCCTTCAGGATTAATAAATCTTTGAATGGAAGTGACCTATACAAGATTCCTTCAAAAATGTTTTAAAAAAATCTTCTTGTATTACACCTTTTACACTATAAAATCGAAATGTTCTTGCAATTGCAGTTGATATTTTAAAGGCTTCATTACTCATAGACCGGAGTCTACGACAACCTATTCTTGATCAAATCTTTAAAGTTAAAAAAAATCAAGCTAAATTGACACTCGACGCAAACGCAGACACGCAAACAAGCATTTGAAGCTCTAACAGTCTAATTAGCTCATATTGGTCGAAGTCAAAACGCAAAACAATTTGTGACAACGAAACTAAGTTGAGAATCGCTTTACAAACTATGCGGTATCAGGCGAACAATTTTAAATTCATTTCCTAATAATGCGCACAAAAGTAAATAATTGAATCCAACGGTTTCAGTTTTTCTACTCAGTATTTAATGTTTAATGACTTGTCTTTTTCTTTTCTTTCTCTTTACAGCTTGTCAAGATGTTTGCTACCATAGTCCTACTCTTTGCTGTTTGTTACTTACCAATCTAAACCTTCACCATCATCCAGGACCTGTTGCCGAAGATTCTGTGCTTTCATTACATCAAAGTGTTCTACCTGTTGTCGATTATGATCGCAATGAGTAACTGTGTTTACAATCCTTTCATATATTGCTGGATGAATGTGAAATTCAGAAATGGCTTTATATTCGTATTTAGATGTTTTGGTTCAGTGGGAGATTTGCAGTACAGTTCCGGAGAATTCAAAGCACAATGCCGACCCAAACGTAATGTTTTAAAAAGATTTTAATTTAACATCTAACTGAATTAAACACTTTCGAAATCAAAAGTTAATGTTGAATAAAATAATGCTAATTGCTTTTATTCATTTTCTCAAAACTATCGTCTACTCTCGGGGGTTGGGGTGGGGGGGTATTGGTGGGGGCACCTCTCAAGTTTTTCAGACTGCCTAAAAACACAAAAGCAACCGATATCCATGGCGGTCATTTTGATTAAAAACAGTTGGGTACCACTTAAGGTTGGAGTAGGGGGTAACACGGCGCTAGTCTGATACAGCACTTGACCGACATAGCGCTAGACCGAAATGGTGCTAGTCCGACACTAATTAGTAATAGCGCACCGTTTATTAAAGTGAAAAGCACCGCGCTAGTCCGACAAAAAATTGTACAATCGCACCGTTTAAATAATAAGTGAAAATCACTGCACCAGTCTGACAGAAAATTCGGACTTGTGCAGTATTTCTTTCATTTTAAAATTTGGACTGGCGCTAGCGCAGTGTTTTCCATTTTCGGACTGGAAATATTTTTTCAGACTAGCGCAGTGCGTTTCCTTTTCGGACTGAGGCACCTCTACCGTATGGGAAAAGTATGCCCTCTGACTAGCGCCATGTCGGACTAGTGGTTGCACCCGAATGGGTAGGCCGCCAAATTTAAGGTGTCGAATATGTTGGTGACACCCCGTGAAATTTTAAGTCACAATTTTGAAAAATATCTGCACGCTAAGAAGCCTAAACTTACAGTACAATTTAGAATCAACATTGTCCTTAATTATTAGAAAAAGTGACAATATGATATAATATTGAACACAATGTTGTTGTAGTGGCCATATATGCCTAAAATCACAAAATTCCGATTCAGATATACTTTACGGCGTCATTATTACGTAACACCGTGGCTGATTTTCGTGACCTTGGTATCAATGGATAGAGTTGTACCATTCCTTTTTTTAAGCAAAATCAAATTTATAGATGGTTTGATTACAAACAAGATGGGCGGGGTTGCAAAATACTTCCGTTGAGTAGACGTGTTACAAACATAGCCCGTGTAGTTGTGAGTTAAAGCTATCCCGTTGTGGCCTACTTCCAAATAATGCGTGGAAAATCACAAATATGTTTTTCATACACAACATTTGAAATGAAAATGTTTTAACCTATTCAAAAATTATGTTATGCGTAATAATACTAATCATATTCTAACCATATGTCAGGAAAAAATATAAAAATTATGTGGCCATAAAATGGCGGCCAAATAACCGAAAAATAACTCGAATTTGTCCAAAATTTGAAATACCCACTTCCCGAAGGAATTTTCCAATGAAATCTGTCTCAAATTAGGACTTCATGAATACATTGACATTGTTGAAATAAAATTGGGAAAACTTTACTCCGGGCGGTGTTTTTTTTCGCCCCTCCAAAATGCTAATTTATGCTAATTAGCTCAAAAACGACGCGGTCGATTTCATTTTTCTTTCGCCAAAGGAAGCGCAACTACTACTTGGGTAATTACAAAATTTAACAGCTCGAAATATGACGGCATTAAAATTTGAGAACCGAAAAACCAAATGGTACTAGCCCCCTCCTTACGCAGTTAAGTGTTAAGTAAACCGGACATATACCTTTAAATAGACATGCGGTATAATGTGTAACATCGCATTAAAGGTCTTTAATGCGTAACCAGTGCAGTTGTTCTAAGAGCGGGGACGCATGATCTTTCTTAGCAACTCTGTAAATCAACTTCGCAGCCCAGTTCAGTGCAATATCTTTAGTGTGCTTTACATGTTTACATGAAAAGTAAAATTGAACTATTGACTTATTTATTTATTTATTTTTATTTTAGAAACTACTTATTCAAAATGTTCCACTCATTTAGTGCGAGTGCCCTCATCCATCTATATTTTGGTCTGTTCATGATCAAATGGTCCTAAATAATTAGTACATCACAATGCTATTATGCAAGGTCTTGTTGTATATTACAAACAATCATTCAATATATCTATTTGTATTTATGTGTGCGGGTATGTCAAAGTATTACTATAGGAAGAAGCGGACCTACGTCATACGCAGCGGTTACGCAGCACAGTGGTCTAAAAATAGCTCGCGTTGCACTTCGAGCGCGGTGAAAACAATCAATACTTCAGCCAGTGATCCCGTCATTTTCTTTCTTTTTTAGCCAGACGAAAATCTGTGAAATGATGAGCTGTTTGTCATTTTGTTAAGACTTGAATACCACACATCTCATATGATTTTGGAATCGAAATATTTTGACAATTTGCTAAAATCAGTCGAAGTTTCCGCGAGCCGGCATTTTCTCCATTGAGTTGAATGGGAAGTCGGCAAATGTTTTCACCGCGCTATTTGGACAAACGTCCCGGATGTAAACAAAACGCCCGGATGTCCGCTCCTGCCTATTGCAAAGTTTTGATCGTAAATGTACAGTATAGTATCCTACTTAAATTATACTTAAACAAGTTGGTTTCTTACAGCAGCTGATTCAGCTATTATTTATATTGATGCTTTAGCAACTGAATTTTACAAAAATAAAAACTTTGTTTCAGGTTCCTGTCCGAATATGGTTGAAAATTCTCGTTTTACTGCATTTACTAGTAATTAGATTTTTTTTTAAGATTTGAAAAAAAGAAAAAGTAAACCCGGCAACAAAAAATGAAATTAAATTACATTTAAAAAAAGTAAATAAATAAAAATCCTTGTAGCGCACAGCCTTTTGGATTAATACAAAGAAAAGAAAGCATTGTGTTTTAGTCCAAGGAACCTGAGACATATTTTTTTCCTTAGCGTAATCAATGTTATGTTTCAAAATATTTGGCATTATAATCTTGAAAAAAGAAAGGATTTTTTTTAAATTAATTTTATTATTTGCAACTGATACAGCGATACCAGATACCATCTTTGTACGAAGTAATAATTATAATGTCCCAACATAAGTTCTATTTGCAACTGATACAGCGATACCAGATACCATCTTTGTACGAAGTAATAATTATAATGTCCCAACATAAGTTCAATGTCATATGTCCGTAAGATTAGTACAAAATATGTGTAAAATTAAAAGACACACACTGAAAACTTCTTAACATTTAACGCATAATGAAGTACTATATTAGTTGTTGGAATATGAATTAAAGTAAAAAAAGATTTAAGTTAATGTAAATAAGAAAAGATTTAAGTTAATTTGACATTAAAGGGGCAATTCGTGATCCACTTTGCTTCCTCTAGGTGACCTCTGTGGAAATGTTTAATAAGGTAGGAATCCTTAACTGGTACATGTTAAAAAAACCAAGACATTCTTTCAAATATGCTTACACTTTTGAGAAATTTTATATGCTGTAATTTTACAAAACAGTAACCTACAAAGTTTTTAAAACACTGAAAGCTTGTAAGGGACATAATCAATCTAGAGACGAGCGATCGCTCGGGCCGCCCGAGCCATGAAGCCAAGTAGTTGATCGTCTAAATTTGCATTTCGCTCATCTGTGGCAACAAATCAAGTAATATAATGGTGAATAATATCAATTCGCACCAAACTATCTAATTTATAATGGTTGATCGACTCAAGTACTGACTTGGCTCGGGTCAAGAAGATCGGCTCGTGCTTGCTCGGCTCGGGCGAGTTGCTTGGGTCTAAATTGCTTATGTCCCTAACTTGAACACTAATAGTCGGAATCAAGTGAAATTATCAGCAGATGTTTGTGTTGTACTACCCTTTTTACTTAGCTAGAAAAAAGAGGTTTTTGTCACAAAAAAATCCTGAATTGCAGTTTTAACGAATTCCAACTTGTTGAACAGCACAATTTTTAGCCTTGCGTTTTTTAAAGTACCGTTTTTGGCATTCACTGATAAGAGTTATGACGAATCCCAAACATATTGACAAGTACTAAATGATATATCGATACTGTAGCATCAAGCTTCCAAACATTCGAATAATTTCGAATCAATTGTCCCGTTGTTTTAGTTTAGATTTTGTTACATGTTTTTATAATGAATTTCAATTTAGACTTTTTTAATTAACAAGTAGAGCGAGGGTTTATTCAGCTTAAACAAAAGTGACGTTCGCTGTCAGGACTACGCAATTGTTAGGGTTCTGTTACACTTTAGCGTATAGAGTCAAACGTACGCCTGACATACTAAATCCCTGTGACTGGGACTTTGACAAATGACTATTCTAACCATGTGACTATTTCCATCAAAACCTGTTTCCAATATACTGACATTGATTTGTTCATATTTACAGACATGACCTTGATATTTCTATGAAAAAAATATGATTAAAATTCAATCAAGGACTTTCCACTAAAGTTTGACCCGGAAAATTGGTTGTAAATTGTATTATATTGACGTAATATGATAATGTGGTGTAATCTAATTTATGTGAGAAAACGCACGTTTGACTAACAACATGACATTTCGATGACAAAATGTGACCAAGTACATTGAATGTATCATCAAATGACTGACAACATTCACATAGAAAACTATATTACAAACAAACAAACAAACAACAACTGAAGCAAATAACTGGAATAACCATTGCCATATCAGAAATTATTAATCATCCAGTCATGTACTTATTTTGACGCAAATATATTAACAGGTTATTTACATTTTCATTATGAGACTGATTTAGAAATAAATCATTAAAAGTGAGATTTTATTATGACATCTTGTTTCATATAATAATATTCTAAGAAGAACATTTGAACACCAAGGGATAAAAGAAAATATCATATACACATAATACAACCACCACAAACACTCCATAAACAAATGGACGACATCCGACATTATAACTAAAACCGATTGCAGTTATACGTGGCATTACATGGTATAACGTAATCAGATCAAACAACTCTTGTCCGCTTTGCAGAACTCATGTCCCTGACATTTTACTGACAGTTTACCTAATTTGATAACTGCCCCTTAAAGATGGGAAATCTACTACATGTGCGGATAAAATCAATTTAATATATACATGCCCTCATGCAAGTTACTAGGCATGTTGAGCTGACTACAATGACACTTTCTAACTGACTAAATACTTTTATTTTTGTCTTCTTGGACGGTTTTTTTTTTTGTTTAAGGATCTTTTTTTATTTTTACTCCTTTACCTTTTCTCTAATTCTACATTATTTTCTACTCCGCTGTTTGGTGTTTTGGAGTGTTGGTTCGTTTAATATAGAAAAAAGTTATCTCGCTCGTGAATTAAACTCTCCACATATGCCAAACATCGCTTTCCCTGTTTCCTTGCTTTGTCTGTGTTTATTAAAGGATCTTACCAATACTTGTATTGATGGTTTTTTTAATATGCATGACTGTGCTTGCGCTATTTATTTCGTCTGCCCAGAAACTCTTCTGCTTCATTCGCTTCGTAACCTCCGTTGTGTATGTCTCACTTGTCCCTTCCCTCCCTCCCTGTGTATGCACTGGAGTGTAAGATTTCTGCGAATTACTTGAGTGTATATTGTGTTTATCTTACATGTATGTAATATGTATGGTGAGGGTTAGTATAGTGTAGTTAGCTGTGTAAGTGGTGAGTGTTGGTTCGTTTAATTTAGAAAAAGTTATCTCGCTCGTGAATTAAACTCTCCACATATGCCAAACATCGCTTTCCCTGTTTCCTTGCTTTGTCTGTGTTTATTAAATGTATACGTAAAAAATGGAAAACCAACACTTGAAACTGACCCTGTTACCGTAGAGTCAACAATCATGTTTGTGGCCCTCAGCTTACGTACTTACGACATTTAATAACAGACGGACGACTTTTGACTAAAACTAGGAGATGATTTTGAAATAATTGCGCTGAATATTGTATAATATATGAAAAAAAAACCCAAAATTATATTGTTTTCTCCGTTGGAATATATATAATCAAGTTTCGCCTGATAATAGAATGTGATAAAAGGTATTTCTTATGCAAACACGCATATCGATTCAAGTTTAGGCACGGTTCCAAATTTATGACTTACGAAAGAGCTTTACGCAAGAGCCATGACGAAATGCATTTTGAGTCATGACGCAAAAATATTAGGAAAAGCGCATAACTACCTTCTTTGAAGTGATGTTTGTAATAAAAAAAAGACCCTTGCGGAATTTTTCTGCATCATTCAATACACTATAATACATCTGTCTTTGAATCATGACTCAATATATTTCTGCATCATGATGCAAGACAATTGCGTCAAGCCCTTTCGTATGACTCAAAAGCTTTCGTCATGAATTGGGAACCATGCCTTATTATAATTTAGTTTGTTTCTTATAATGGTCTAACTTAATTTCAACAACAAAGTGGTGCTCTTCAGTAAATTTTCACATTTAATTTACAAAACAGCTAAAAAAACCCATTCACTCTAAGATAAAATATAATGGTTGAATGAGGTTTTTTTTTCCTTGAGGGATATTTCTTATTTTTAATTTTTTATAAACGGCAAACACTAAGATGTGAAAACACTTTCACTTTTTTTATGCTTAGATCAATTGGCATACTTTGAAGCATAATACATTTTTTCATGTTCTGTATATACCATATACATGTATAGTTGTATAAATAATGACAGACATTTAAGATTTAAGTTTGATAGCTATAACAGAACAGCACGCTAATAAATACATGAAGATTATAATAAATCTCGTGCCTGTAGAGGGGTAAATCATCGTGAGGTAAAAATGTTACTGAATTATTTATTTTTGCTAAAGGGGTGGATTAGATTGTGTAGTATTAATTGAATTGATATTAAAGTAAAATCTAGAGAAAAGTTTAACCGTGTTCCGAGTTTTTATTTTATTAATTATATTTACATGTGCGCATGCTGGCCTAAAAGACATGTCGACAACATTATCGATAACCACACAGTTTGATATACTGGCTTTAGTTACCAGTAACAAGTGTAAGCTTAACGGTGAAAACTAAATCATCATCATGCAGAGTAGAAAAACAAAGATTGGTACGTTATAAACATCGACAAATTCGCAATGTGATCACGACTTTATTGTTAAAGGCATATGGAAACGATCGAGTCACTTCAATTGAAAACGTACTTTCGACGATGCAATCGCTATTTTAGACCGAAGGCCGACAGTCAAAATCGTTTACTTACCTTACGCAAATTTGGGAAGTGCTAAATATTATCAGCATAACCATGATAATTCATTGAAAATACAAAACCATATTATCAATCACTAAAATCAATTATGTCAATTTCAATAGTTACACGTAAGTGAAATAATTCTTGGAAATAAGTGAATGTCGGTTGAAATTTTATTCACTTGGGCGAATAATTGTGGCATTTCGTTACGTGATTTTGATTGGGATCCCACATTCAATTCAACATATCATACACCTAATACATTGTTGTCTTTTCCCTAGCATTTCTCTCGCATAATGATAACCATACGCGCTTAAGGTATATAATTCAAGAAAATACCGTTAAATTAACATGACTAAGGGCATAATCACCAGGCAATGCGTATTTAGGGTTTATTTTGCCCTAGGGGAAAATCCGCCTCATTTAAGGTATTTTTCAAAAGTAGCTGGACATGCATGGCATACAGGTCTCTATTACAGTACCCCACCCGCTTCCGTTCCCCTTGGGATTCGTTCATAAGGCGCTCCATCTAAAGTGATCTAAATATATTGTTGAATTCAGAGATATTTCCATTTTCATTGTTTTGGGATACAGCCTTAAGAAACTTTTCAAAATATGTAAAAACATATTGGAAGAAATATTTAATATTCACTATTTATTAAAAATGTGACGCGGGATTATTTTAAGAAAGATAATAATTTCGGTTATTAACTATGAAATTTAAGAGCCATAGTCCATCCTTTTTTTTTTTCAAAAATAGGTTTTAATAACCATATTAAAGATCACCACGAAACAGGCTTGGGTTTCAAATTTCCAGCCTCACTTGTCAACCAGTTTTGAATTTATAGACACTTTTGTATTTCAGAGCTGCCCAGTTAATAGTATAAAACAATGTCAAATATATCTCCAAAACGGAATAAAATTCAGCTATAAGATTTCACATGAATTATGAGAAAAATATGTAAAATATCTTGATACCAAAATCTCCAAAAGCTTTTCAAAAAGTTGACGCAATCAGACTATGTTCTTTTAATCGATCTATCAATGTTGGCATATTTTGTGCTCATTTGAACAATTTGGAATTTCCGTCATCAAAAGAATTGCCAAATACAAGAATAGTTCTTAAAATGGACTTACTACTTCTAAATAAAAAATGGTCACCAAAATTTCAGAACCGATGATTACTTGATATAGTGACACATGGAATTTTTGAGAATTCTAAGAATTTGGTAATGGCAAATAAAATTGTCCTTGAAAAGTGCGTTGTGGTTATTTGTTTTTGAAAGAAAAAACAACTTAACGCACTATTTTATGATTCTAAACAGCAATAAATGAATAATTCAGTGAAAGGGGAAATGCTATGCATTTCATTTTTCTTAAGTGGGGCTCTTTATTGCACTCTACTTGGGTTAGTACCAAAACAACCCCTTCGAGATAGTTGTGTTTTACAATACAACATTTATTGATATCGTGCTTTCTAGTGCTTTTACCATTGCAGTGTCTTTTGTTGATGGTAACGTTTGCGTATGTTCTAACAACCGCTGCAGGTGGAGTCGGAGGGGATGTGCCCCTCAGCTTTGGTTGGGTAATTTGTTGACAATAGGACTCCAAAAGGTGCAATACTAACTTTTTTGCTTCAACATACTTGTTATACCCTATACTTTTGATGAAACAATTTTATGACCCCATGTTTTCATGTCAAAAATACTATGACCCCCCTACTATATTTGAGACCTACACCTTTCAAAGAAAAAGCCAGCCCCCTAAGTGGTTAATATAAAGCATATTACGAATAAAGTTTCCAGTTTAAGCTTGTCATTGATAAGGCATCTACCACTGTAAAAAAAATTCTGAAATTGTCACAAAGAGTATAAAGACAAAATAACAATTACATTTTACTCTAAGTTTGAGGATCCCCTTACCCCTACCCCGTTTTTCTTACTCTGATAAATATGACTTCTTTCCCTCCACGACAAGGAATTACAATGATCTTGCTACGTCCATCTTCTCAGTTATGTCTTAGGGAGAAACCTCCGATTCTACGACTCGATTATGAGGTCAAGTGTTCAAAAGGTCACTATTTTCTAATTTGATTAGCCAGTCCATCTACAGACAAAGACTATAAAGCTTGTCCCAATATTAATGCAACGAGCAAGTAAAAAGGTTGCCAAAAGATAAAATCATAGTAATGTGTGTTTTTCAATAATGCCCAATTTAATGTTACCACTCCAGTCCGTAGATAAAAAGTATTTAAAAAAAGTTCTTTCAATCTATTTTGGTCCGATTTGTGTGATTAGACTTCCTGCTAAAGAAATGCAGAATTTGATATGAGGAAAATATGACGGTATTCTGCAACGAACTTAGAGCACAATCAATCTAAACTAATTAAAGTGCGGATCTTCATGATACTCTCATATTCCTAGAATCTGTTTCTTCTGGTGGGTACTTTAGGATACAATTGATAACAATAATTTATGAGTCGCAATAGGTATCATACTGACAGTATTAACCAATACTGACAGTGTTAACCAATAATTCTGTAATTCACAAGTCTTTTATGGAAACCACGGGAAAAAACGGAAGACAAAATTGCTTAAGAACTAAGGTAAGTTAGTGATTCATCTGGCCCGTCAAAGGCATGCTTCTCCTAATCATGTGATGTATTTAGCAATTACCATTCAACGTGCTCCATTACGTCACCAATCTTTATAGATTAACAAATCAGAACATCAAGATTAACATTTGATTCAGAGATCCAAATTACACAAAACAAAATGTTTGTGAAAACCAATTGTCTACTCTTGTCTACTGTATTATATTATTATAACGTTTGCTCAAAATTAGTCTGTTTCCTGAAAAGAAAAGTTAAAAGTTCTTTGCGTGTTTTTTTTTTACTCCGAGTATTATTTTTTTTAAAGTACAATTTAATATACCTGTTTTCTTTGTGTGTTAATAAAACGATCACATTTCCACTAAAGACATACACATTGCATTGACTACATAATTTACATTCTAACTAATATTTTACATTTAATCTAAATTTAAGCAATTGCACTACCTGCTATAAGAAACCAAATTGGATTACTGCTATCACATCTAAATGTATAATCAGATTTATAAACTGCTTAATTGCTTACATAGTATTGAGTTGAACTACAGATGAAATCACTACCCTGTCTTTGTGATACCTTATCCTTGACACCAACTTGCAAAGATATTTCAGGATCACTATAATTACGAAAACTAGATCACGAACAGCACCGGGGATATTTTTTTATAATAAAAACAATCAAATAATGGTGATCAATTTTGAGATAACATGATATTGCAAGAACACAAACCATATAAATCTACTAATAAATGCATAATAGGCATACAGAAAATACAATTATAAATATAATACATCCCCCCCTCTCAAGATCTCAGGGTTTTTTTGGGGGTTAAACTCTGCCTTTCAAGAACGACTTACGTAGAATATTATTAGTTGTATATATATGGACATCATATTGTGTAATGTTTTATTAAGAGCATAATAGTAGGCAGACAACTAATAAAAACACATTTAATGATATAGATGATGCTTGTAAAGACAAAAGAAAATATTTAATATCATGCATGGACCATTAACTACAGACTTGACATTAAATATGGAATATATTTTTTCTCTTGATTTCCATCTTGAATAACCCGCTATATCTCTGTATGTAACAATTCTGGAGGCTTGTGCTTTCTCATGTTTGTAACTACACTTATAAACTTCAAACCAAGGGTACTTTCAAGCTCACTGAAGTGACACAGAGACAATGAGAAACTTGAAGGTACAAATAACTCATAAAATAGGGTCCAAAGCCGTGCACTGCAATATTTAACAAAGGAAAATGAATTTGCCATATTTTCTGTCATACGTTACCTAGAGATGTGAAACTCTACAGGGTTAATTAACACAATGTTAGTGATAATTTCTGATCAATCAATATTTCCTCTGTTCTCACTAAGAAGCGTAAGACGTCAAGACTCTCCATGGCATGCTTTCCATTTGTTATTTGAGAGTTTTTCGGGTGTCTCAGCCAAAGCACCAAACACAGCACCACCACACTTTTCACCTGAGGATCAATATAACATGCTGTTAATCCAACAAGTTTCTTAACCCAAATGTTCTCATAACGATTAATATCTGAAGATCTTACCGGACAAGGAAAATAACTCAACACCCTGATCTTCCTGGAAAGTCCGGATTGTACGAGCACGACGGAGGCGAAAGTTGTCATAGTGTAGCACAAAGTTGTTTCCGAAGAAGCCTCTAGCCAATAGCATTATCAATGCTACTAGAATGCATCTTTACTGGTGCTGATGGAAGCTGCCTTCCAAGGTGATCAGGGCCGATTTTCCACCTGCATGCTAAGCATCCAGAAGGCAATGTTACTTTCTTCTGGATATATTGTTGATAGCATGAACGCTTCAGTATAACCCTTCTCTGTACATCTGCGCCCCTGATGCGTCCAAATTAGCAGTATATTTCGCATTTAATCTAACCTCTGAAGACAACGTTATCTCATTGATGGGACCTAAAATGGAAATTGATCTGTAGCTCAGTCAAAGCGTCGCTAGGAAAGGTGTTTGGTCTAGATATTTTCTCCAAGGGTTTCCTAGCATGATCGCTACTTTGAATAAAGTGAGAGTTTACAAATGTTCTTAATACGAGCTTGTTTTATGAAAGATCAAGGTGTTGGACACTTGCCCTGTTTGGTAAGATCTTCAGATATGAACTCTGTTGAGGACTTCTCGGCTGAAGTAACACATCGATGAACAACAAGTTATATCAAACCATCATGTACATGAGTAACTTTAGGCCGTGCTTAATACTTGGGCTGATACACCTGTCCGAACTCTCCAATCACTATAGGAATGTCCGCATGGAGAGTCCATGCGCCGTACGCTTCTTATGGATGACAAAGCAAACAGTGTTTGGTTATAATTTGTAACTAACAATATACAAAATAACCTTGTAAAATTTCAAGAGTCCAGGTTAAGTATTACATAAACTACGGCAAATTTAATTTCCGTAATTCTGTATTATGGTGCACGAGTTTGGACCCACATTTTAGAGGTTTTTGTGCTTTCAAGTTCCCCATTTTTTCTGTGTTACCTAGGTATACACAAAAAGGGTCTTAGTTCAAAGTTTACATGTACATCTACAAATATGAAGAATAACACATTCCTGGAGTTTTCATATACCGAGATATGGCGGATTATTCAAGATGGAAACCAACAGAAAAAATATATTCCATATTTAATGTCAAGCCTGTAATGTTAATAGGTTCCCTGTAAATCTAGATGTAACATTTATAATGAAGGGCAAGGTGGAAAACAAGTGCTGCGGTGTGGAATATAAATTGTTGTTTCTTCATTCACAGTGCATGATTATTTACAATTGAATTAATGAAAATTGTTATATTGTATTTTGATCATAACTATGGTAGGGTAATTTGATTACAACCTTTTACCTTAGGGGCGCACCATTTGATTTTCAGGGGGGGATGCATGGAAGTTGGGGTCGAGTCATGTTGGGGTTTTTTAGTCGCCAAAGGCGGCGACATTTTTTTTTCGCCGCCTTCGCCGGCAAAGTTCTTTTAATTACATTTTTTATGTTTTTCTTTTTCTTGAAGTAGTTGGGTAAAGATTTCTTTTTTCTTACTCATCTTTGGGTAAAGATTTTTTATATCGCCGCCTTCGGCGGCGAAGTTTTTTTTTCAAAAAACTTCCATGCCCCCCCCCCCCCCCTGAGAATCAAATGGTGCGCCCCTTAGATATGGAAACTATAACACAATTTTGAATTCCATCATTATATAAATCCCATTAAGCGACCATTGGAATTTTGTTTTCTTAACCACTCATGCTTTTGATGTCTTGATTATTTAAATAGCACAGTTTTAACGTTAGATTACGTCAGCTACATGTATGTCCATCTCCGAAAGGCGGATATCACAAGCAGGTGTATCGACTTTGCAGATGTTCTTAGATGAAAAGATCATTGTTGGTGAACGGATCTTGGGAATTGATGTCATAACAACGTACTTGTTGCGGCATCATATAGTAAAATATACAGAAGTCATCTCAATCTAGTTTATTTATAAATAACACATTGTTATTTATTTGAATGTAATGGAACACATAGATACGATAGTTTTGCCTTCAAGCGGAGTGTGCCTTTTAGAAAAGTTGTTGATAAAACGTTTTGTAACCACTACATTGCATTACCTTTGCAAACCTATAAATGTTTTGCAATACTTTTTCGCCACCGGCTAAAATGACATTGTCTTTTAATTGTTGTTAGCATTTATTTTGTTGTATGACACGGAGCAATGTCAACGGTTTTGATCCACTTGAATTGTCTGTGCCGATAAATACAAGAAGTTACGTTTAGATATTAACGAACAAGCATTTCAGTAAAACTAGGTTAATTCCTGACTTCATTAACGCTGATTCCTCACCTATTTATTTTGTTTCATCTTAGAATTAATAACTGGTGACGACTTAGCTTTGTATTTAATGTCATGTTTTATACATTACGTAAAGCTTCTTTAATGCAAAACTTTTCATAATAAAGTTCTAATACCATTTTCTAGATTGTTAGAATATTAACACCAAGGATGTGTGTTGGCTAAAGGCAATCATGATATCTAGGCCGGGTAAGGAGAAGCAGGTTATTAAGCGATGTTAACCATAAAAAAACAAAATATTGGGTGAACACGTACTCCTCCTTGGCTGTAATAGCTAGCATTCTAATAGCAAACTTGCAATTTGTGTTTTGCATATCGTTTTGATCCATGCAATTACACAGCAACTAGGCACAAATTGTTATATGTTTTTTCCATACACGTTCGTGCCTCTTAAACTGGGCCTGTAGTTCTCTGTACAGTTAATATGTGATGACTCACACCGAAAAGGGGGACTTTGCGACAGAGCACTTTTCAAGATACAGGTGAAAATAAGCAGCAACAAATGAGGTGTCATTTTAAAGCTTAGAAAAAGCTGCGACAGATGAAAGGATAAAATCAAAACTGATATCATCTGCAAAGTCCCCCCTTTCGGTGTGAACCATCACATATGTTACAACATTACTAATTCTGTAGATTTCATTTCGTATTGAGGTGTAATGAAATCCGGATTTTGACAGTGTGGCAGGTATATTTAGTGCTTTGAAATTCAAAAACTGTATTCGCCAAGAAAATCCAAGCTAATAACTTCCGTTGCGTATTTGCAAGTTTTGATGAAAAGACATGTTCAATGATTCTGATAATGGAGACTATTGGTCGAAAATAACATCTTTTGAGATTCCTTGACTCCTCCCTATGTATTAAAAACTTCCTGATCGAATAAACTAGGATACTCATTTAAAAGTAAATGTTAGACCAAATGATACCGAAGATTTTTGGTTTGAAGCCCTTAATGTTGATGGAGATTTAGATTGGTGTACAATTCATGACAAAACAATTTTCTTCCAGTATTAAAACTAAATTGAGAGCTTTTTACTTCAAAATATTTCATAGGGCAATCTGTACCAACAATTCTGTAATAATTCAGAGGAGACCTATGTTCATTTATTTTGTGAGTGTGAACAAATTATTCCCCTGTAGAGAGTTTAGCTGATTATATTGATAACAAGGCTGGTGATTCTTTTCAATTTTCCATATTTCAATAAATAACTTTTTCAATAAATACATTATTAAGACCAAAAACAAAAAGAAAAAAGAACTAGACAACTCCAGAACATCTATGCATGAGCTGGCCCCAAGGGACACAAAAGGCATTTTTAGGGCCAAGACAATCCAAAGGCATTTCTTTAAGTCACATAGAGCTACAAGGTATCCATAATGCATCCTTGGGGCTATTGTAGTTTTGGTGAGTACTATAAGTGACTTTATATACTTTTGTCGCTAGAGGTGATTCTATACACAAATATGGGCCCTTGGGGCCCACCACCTTGGTCCTTTAGCCTAAGACTACCATAATGCATCCTTGGGGCTATTGTAGTTTTGGTGAGTACTATAAGTGACTTTATATACTTTTGTCGCTAGAGGTGATTCTATACATACAAATATGGGCCCTTGGGGCCCACCACCTTGGTCCTTTAGGCCTAAGACTACCAAAAGGCATTACCTCTAGTCATGTGCCACATCACGGTGTACCAAGTTTGGTCTGTGTACCTTTTATAGTTTGGTTGCTAGAGGTGATTTTAAAAATATATATTTGGGCCCCTGGGCCACAAGACCTTGGGCCCTTGGGCCTAAGACTACCAAAAGGCACTACCTTTAGTCATGGGCCACATGTGTACCAAATTTGGTT
>JXSR01S012124.1:32713-43817 GCA_000969725.1 Ophiothrix spiculata | reverse complement strand
TGTCTGATATAGAGCGAGCATTTGGACCAAACGGATCAGAGACACCCCATTCTCTTGTCAGTGTGTGGTGTTCTGATATCGACCTTAAAGACGAAGCCTATGTACTGTACACGTCTGGAACAACAGGAACACCCAAAGGTGTGATCATTGGACACGAAGCTCTATTGAATTATGTGACTTGGGCTTGTAGTGCATACAAACTTGACAAGAAGACATGTATGCCGCTGTTCTCTCCTTTGACATTTGACTTCACTGTTACAAGTATCTTTCCTCCATTACTGTCCGGAAGCTCGATTCGCATCTTTCAGAAGTTCAGTGAGTCGTACCAAGATATTGCATCCTGTAAGTACTTGACAACAGTGAAGTTCTCACCACTTCAGCTTGATACCATACTATCACTTTGCAACAATTCACTTAGTGCATCAACATTCGTACTTGGTGGGGAGGAGGTGACTTTAAATCTTCTTTCAAAACTGAAGAAAAACAAACCAGCAGATGACTTTGTGGTATGGAACGAGTATGGCCCGACTGAATCTACAGTTGGTTGTGTTGTGAAGGAAATACGCAGTGAAGCTCTTCCCCTTGACAATTCTGCACTTGTGGCTATTGGAAAACCTATCGATAATGTTACTGTTGCTGTGTTAGGGAACAACCTCATGCCTACTCCTATAGGTGGAAGGGGAATACTTGGAATAGGTGGAAAGAGTCTCTGTTCTGGGTTTACCGGAAATACCGATTGTTCATCCATTAAAGCTGCTTGCTGGGGTAGACCAGGAAACCAGATGTTGTTAACCGATGACGTAGTGGAAGTAATGCCTACCTCAGGTGACGTGGTTTACATTGGGAGAAAGGATTCCGAGTCTTCCAAAGTCAACGGAATAAGAATGGATTTGATTGAGATTCAACAAGCTATTGAAGCCAGTTATCTCATAGACGGCGCATGGGTTTGCACGTTTGTTTTTGAGGAAAAGACATACATTGGAGCAGCTGTGAAAATCAAACTCGGCTATCAAAACGATATTCAAGAAAGCAATTGGAAGCTAGAATTGACATCTTCTATGTCCCATGTCATCCCATCAAGAATAATACCAAAAGTATTCGTCTTTGTGGCAAATCCACCCACTAATGCCAATGGAAAGAAGGATACTCGACTACTGCAAAGATTATTTGTGGCGGATATGAAAAGAAATCTTGAACCAGACAAAGAAACATCAGGTCGTGTATGTCCAGAAAACCCCCATCTGATCACTAAATTGCAAGAGATCTGGCAGAGTATCTTGCCCATCAACAACCTACCACGCATAAGTGATAACTTCTTCTATGATTTATCGGGCGATTCGCTTCAAGCAATTCACCTTTCACGGAGAATGCGTGCAGAAGGTTTTCACATAGGTGTTTGCGACATATTTCAACACCCAACAATTCAGCAACTGCTACCAATCATATCGAAGAAAGTGCAGGATTCACCCAAGGAAAACACTTCCATCAATGGAGAAGGGACAGAATTTAGACCTACCCCTATCATTGAGGAATTTCTGATTAGAGATCAGATATGCCCTGATCACTTTTCTCTTTCTGCTCTCTTGAAATTTCAATCAAAACTAGATGATGATACGCTTCGTAGAGCTTTGAGATGTGTTATGAAAAAGCATGGATCTCTCCGATCGCGGTTTTGGTTGTCAGGTGGGAAAGCGGTTCAGAACGTCAGAGTGCTTGAAGCCAAAGAACCATGTGTCATGAATGTCGTAGTTGCTGGTAATGATAATAATCCAACGACAGCACCCGAATTTGTGGATCTTTGCGACAAACTCGAGCAGCTCCATTCTCTTTCAGAAGGTATACTCGTCGCTAGCGCTCTCATTACCTTCCACGGCGAAAGCTTTCAATTAGTTGGTAAAGAGGACTTTTACGTGTTATTGGCCATACATCATGTTGCCATTGATATCGTATCGTGGCAACAGATTTTGGAAGACCTTGCATTGGCACTCAAATCATTAGACAGCAATTTGAAGGAAGATCCCATTCTAAGCCAATCCTCTTCATCTTTTGGGCAATATTGCAGAATCCTTCACGCAGAGGCATCGAGAGGTTTTGTCAGTGATATACCTCATTGGAATGCTGTAGGAAAGGAGTGTGAATCGTCTGGTGTGTTGGTTGAAGAGAGTCGTTGTAGTAGATTTGAGTCGGCCAAGTGGATAAATGAAGCAGTTGATGCAGTTGAGCTACGATCTATATCATCAACATTGGGCTGCTCAGACGAACATGTTCTGTTGGCAGCTTTTGGAAGGGCACTCTCAGTAACGCATGGTAACGATAAAACGTCAATATGCTTAGAACGTCATGGCAGACAACTGCATAGCGTGGATACAACTGGGACGGTAGGCTGGTTTACGAGTCAATTCCCCTTTATTTTGAACACTCCTGTCTCTGGAGACTTGATTGAACAGGTTCAAGATATAAAAGAAAGCCTCAAAACGATACCAAATCGCGGTTTAAGTTTTGGAGTCCTTAGATCTGCCGGAAAGCTTAACATACAGGATCCGAAGATCATGTTCGTGTTTCAAGGATCTCTCGATGCAAGTACAAAAACCGCATTTGATGGTGGAGAATTTAAGTTTCAACACATCCCCTGGATTGAAGTCATGAAGGACGAATTAGCTCAAGGACGATTTCATAGACACGCTGACGAATTCTTTGAGTTTGATTTAGAAATAATATCTTGGATTCACGGCGGGAAATTGCAAATTGGATGTCTGTTTGATGAAAAAACAATAAGCTAACATGTAGTACACGGGATAGTAGCAAATGCTGCTCGTTTGATAAGTCTTTTATACAAGAAAGTCAATGACACCCCAAAAGAGTTGTCAATCGCAATTATACCGGAGTTTAGCATAACACCAGAATGCATTTCCACAATAAAGGAGTCCCTACAGCACCACAATCTATCAGTGCAGAATGTGGAATTACACCCGGCTGAACAAATTATTCAATCTCTTTTCAGTTTGTGTGAGTGCAATGCTGATATGTCGGACATCCTTGTTGTGATACCACGGCACAAATCGGATCAGAAAGCCAGAGAATTTCTTGAAGTATTCAATAGTATCAAAAAAAAGATACGTCATAAAAAGGTTATAATCGTCGATACTCAAGCTATACCAAACACAGTACCTCTAGAAATCAAAAGCATCACCGAGGCAGATGCCTGTGTTCAAATTCCAAGGTCAATTGGCGTCAAATACTTTGACAACATTTCGGACGACAAGTACCAAATGCCATTCACTCGAACTGGATACGTACATTTGGGGCTAAACATTGCCAGAACCATTAACGCTCTATCTAGTAAAAGGATCTACAAGGCTATAGCAGTTGATGCAGATTACACGCTCTGGGAAGGGGAATGCGCACAAGGAGAAGTAGTCTTAAATCCTAGCAACATTGCATTACAAGAGTACTTACTGAAGCAAAGAGAGAGTGGAGTGTTGTTGGCTATTTTAAGTAAGAACAATACATTTGATATAGATAATGTGTTTGTCCAGAAAGGTGAGCAAATGCCTCTGAAACAGAATGACTTCGTAGCTGTATTGGCAAATTGGGAGCCTAAATCAACAAACATCAGGACACTAGCTAAATTGCTAAACATTGGATTGGAATCATTTGTTTTCATTGATGACAACACTCTTGAATGCGAAGAGATGCTAAAATCATGTCCAAGCGTGCTAACACTCCAATCACCCTACGACAGAAATGGTCTTACCTTGGCATTGATTGAAAACTTGTGGGCTCTAGACAAAACAGATCTGACAAGCGAATCCAGAGAAAGAACGGAGATGTACAGGACGGAGTTTGCTAGGCAAAAGGAATTACAGGCTTTACGCAATGACAACCGCTCCCCAATCGCACTGACAGACCTCCTTACGAAGTGGGATATGAAACTTGCCCTATGCAAGTGTTCCATTGCTGCACTTACAAGCATAACAAGCTTGAGTGCAAGAGTAGAGGAACTTCTACAGAGAACAAATCAATTCAAGCTGAACGATGTTAACCTTTCCCTTGATCAAATGAGTCCAACATCTCACTGCTGGCTGATTGGTTTGAGCGACAGTCATGGTTCGTATGGGATAATAAGTGTGTGTGTAATATCAAATGACACACATTCTTATTCGACAGTCTCTCAGTGGGTAGTCAGCTGCAGAGCACTTGGCAGGCACGTCGAACGACGCATATTGGAAGAAGTGTACAGAGATGCGACCGAAAACAATACTGAAGCAAGCTTGTTTGTCGCAGTAAACAAAACAACCCGCAACACGCCGATGTTGGAATTTCTGAGAACATTGGGCATCAAGGATCACGAAATGCAGCTAAAGATTCAACATGTTGAACTTCAGAAAAATGTTCTTCAACCGAATTTGGACGGACTTCATCACATACAGTATTGTAGAACCATTCAGGAATTTCATAATGACTGGAGCTCCAAAGTTGAGAAAAATATGGAAGAAACTCAAACATTTGACAAATTGTGTCCACCTTCTTTAAAGGAATTGACCGAATGGGTAGAGAATTCATGGACAACGTTGCAAAGAGACCAAGGTACCTACCACCATTTATATCCAATTATTCCTCAGTGTTCGCAACTGCAACTGACGTCAAAAATTACTACAACTAAATCCGCAACTAACAGAGAGAATGCACTGAAAGAAGCCTGGAAGGAGACTTTAGCGTGTCAGAATGAACCAGAGGAGAAGAGCAATTTCTTGGAGTATGGGGGTAACTCTTTCAAAGCAGTTTTTCTTGTATCCAAGCTAAGACGAGAATGCGGTATTGACCTAAATATTACAGATATTCTTCAAAATCCTGTTTATGGAAAGATCAGAGCACTGGTTAAACAAGCGGAGACCATAAAAGATGAAATGCCACAAAGTCGTGCATCGTCTCAAAGCAATTTTCCTCTTTCGTCATGTCAAGAGCGCATGATGATATTACAACAAACATCGCCAAAGTCAACTGCGTATGTGGAAACGATATTTTGCCATTCGAGACAATGTGTTGATGCACCTGCAGTTCTGAAAATACTGATTGACAAGCATCCAATGCTGACATCTATCATACAAGTATCTGACGACAACAAAAGATTCACAATGGTGCCTGGTGAAACTTCATCGGAAATCAAGTCCGAAAAGGTTGACGAAAGTGAGAGTATAGCAGAGTACTTGACAGAGTCCATACCGGTACTAGATGTTATTTCGTCACCACTGTACAAATTTCGCCATCTGATCACCTCTACAGATACATCATACTTTGTGCTACATGTCCACCACGTGATAGTAGATGATGTAACACTTAGAATTCTTGCAGAGGATCTTCAAGCCATGGTTAATGGGAAACTGGAGGAGTGCGACCCGCATACTCAACATTATTCGGAGTATGTAAATGAAGAAAGCATTTACTACGCTTCAGCACAATACGAGGCTGACCATAGATTCTGGGCTGAAACATTTTCTAGGTTTCCCCCTGATTCAAATTTAGGAATCCAGCAGAATTCGGGCAATATTCAAACTACCACAGCTCTCTATAGAGCGACAGAAAAGACTACGTGCTTACCAAAGGAAACAACAAATGACATCATAACCTTCTGCAAAGTGCTAGGAATAACAGAATTTCAGTATTTTCTTGCATGTACATCTTTAGTGCTTCAGCGATATCTTGGAGTTGACGACTTCGTTATTGCAGTACCTGTGACAACAAGAAGTGATCTCTATGTAGATGTAGACGGATTGTTCATCAACACTGTGCTGTTTAGAGTAAGAGTCAACAAGAAACAATCATTTCAAGACTACGTGAAGAGCATCTCGGAGCAATGGTTGAAAACGTTATACCATTCTCGATACCCCTTGACTCAGGTCGCAATGTCTACGTGGAAAGAAAGTGGAAGAAGTCTTGATACATTTTGTAGCGTGATGTTCAATTTCACAACTCAGTATCAGATGCATGACTTCAGAATCAGGTCGAAGCATACAAAAATGCCCTTCAGCATCGATATCATCTATGATGAGAAAGCAAAAACATGCAATATGGTTACTGAATGGGCAGACGGCTTCATAGACTGCGGCATCGTCGACAGATTCTTTGATTCTTTGATAAGACTTTCAAGCAGTGGCTACACAACCACCGAAGAACTCATTAAGTTGGAAATACTATCTCCACTTGAACTGCAGTTACTGCAATCTTTCAACACAAGTAACGAGCTTCCTGGAATTTGTCAATTGCGCCTAGTCCACAAAGAATTTGAAATACATGCTTCAACAGATAGCACTGCAACGGCGATTTTCTACGAACAGGACTGTATATCGTACGGTCGCCTCAACGAACTATCTTCAAATATCGCATATTTTTTGTGTGAGCAATTAACAGAGGACGTTCTGAAACGTAATCCCGTTGTTATTGTTATGAAGAAAGACCCGTACGCCGTCGCTTCTATTCTCGGAATATGGAAAGCTGGAGGTCATTTTCTGCCAGTAGCTCTGAGTAACGAAAGTTGTCTGAATGATGTATTAGAAAGAGAGGCGCCGGCTGCGCTGTTGTACAATGAGCAAACAGAAAAAATCAAGTCAATATCTCAAGTATGTCCCGTGTGGAGTGTAGATGACATAATGAAGTTGTCTCACAAAGAAGAGATGATCAAGAAGAAGTACATCAGGAGGTCCAATGATAGTGACATCGCATACGTCATCAGAACATCCGGATCTACTGGTAAACCAAAACAGTGTAAGATTACACACCAGAGTATTCGCATCATAGCTGAAGGCTGGAGGCAGAAATACTCCATGTCGAACTATTCAATTAATGTTCTTCAATGGGCGCCATTATCTTTCGATGTATTTATTGGTGACGTTGTAAGGGCATTGGTTTGTGTTCAAGGGAAGTTGATTATCTGCCCTGATAATCGCAGGCTGGATATACCTTACATTCGCAGTCTAATTCGAGATCAGCACGCGACATTGTTCGAAACGACACCGCAATTTGGATTTCAAATCATTGACAATGCAAATCTGACTGATCTTGAATCCATCAAGCTCTTTATCCTTGGATCTGATGTTCTTCAGGAACACATATACAAACAAATCAGGAGCAAATTAAGAGCTGATCAAAGATTGATCAATAGTTATGGAATGTCAGAAGCCACCATTGATTCATCATTCTTTGAAGGTGATGTTGTTCCCCCTACTAGAGGTGGAACTGTTCCAATCGGGAAGCCCCTTCCACAGGTAGTGATGCACATCCTGGATGCAGAGACCCTTCAACCATGTCCTGTAGGTACGATAGGTGAGCTTTATATCAGTGGCAGTGTACTTGCGACCGGAGATGTGGAATTGGTCGAAATTAATGATCATGACGGGAGATGCTACCAGTTGGCTACCAACTGGAGATATTGAGCTCATCGGAAGATTAGACAACATGGTTAAACTACGGGGTTTCAGAATTAGTATCACAGAAATAGAAAACAAAATTGTCGAACTCGTCTATGGAGTAAAAGAGGCATACGTAACCGTAATGACAGATGACAATAAGAGCGGTGTGGAATTCTTATGTGCCTACTTAGTGATGGAAGATGGTTGTCAACAACAGATTGCAGTAACATATCGAAGTGTATGCAGTAAACTAAGGAGTGAAATACCCTATTACATGATTCCCGACAAAATTCATATCATTGACAAAGTTCCTCTCACTTCTAATGGTAAAGTTGACAAGAATGCTCTTCCCAGAATATTGCATTCTCCGATGGTAACCAGTGAAGTACAACCAAATGACGCAACTGCTGCTACAATGTTGAGTCTCAAGGAATTATTTGCCGAGGCATTAGGGTTACTTAATCATGATCTTGAGGGAACTGATTTGACCTTTATGGAGCAAGGTGGTCACTCTCTTATACTGGTTCGTTTTTGGTCGCT
Organism: Ophiothrix spiculata; assembly: GCA_000969725.1. Taxonomy (NCBI): domain Eukaryota; kingdom Metazoa; phylum Echinodermata; class Ophiuroidea; order Amphilepidida; family Ophiotrichidae; genus Ophiothrix; species Ophiothrix spiculata. The sequence goes on along the minus strand of JXSR01S012124.1, from coordinate 35,871 downwards.
GATAGAAAGTCAAACTGCATTCAAGGTAGAAATTGCTGATTTCTTTTCATATCCTACCATATCCTCCCTTGCTGAATTCATCGAGAAAAAACAGAACTTTGAAGCTAGCATTGAAAATTGCTCACCGCAGAGATCCCTGAAAGATGCATGCAATGCTGTCGATGGTACGGACATAGCTATAACAGGAATAGGTATAAGACTTCCAGGAGGTGTGATGTCACTTGCAGAACTGTGGGACATTCTTCAGAAAGGAAATGATTTGATCAGAAAATTTCCTGAACAGCGGAAAGTAGATGTTCTAAACTGTCTAGGTTCGGCTGACAGTCTGACGAAAACCGAGCTATTTGAAGGGGCATTTCTTTCAGAAATCGACAAGTTTGACCATGGCTTCTTCAAAATAGCGCCTGGTGAAGCCAAGTTCATGTCCCCAGAACAACGTATCTTTCTCCAAGTGGCTACCGAGGCACTTGCAGAAGGTAATTCTTTATCGGCAGTACGAGGTTCAAAAGTAGGTGTCTTTGTTGGTAGTTCAGAAGTGGGTTACAAAAAACTGAACCACCCGGATAATGCAATCTGCGTGTCTGGTTTAATGCCCGGAATGATTGCTACACGTGTAGCATATCAGTGGGATTTAAAAGGCCCCACTATGCTTATAGATACGGCGTGTTCCTCATCATTGATGGCTCTGAAACAGGCATGTGAATCGATCAAAAGAAACGAATGCGAAGGAGCTCTTGTAGGAGGTGTAAACATCGTGTTGTATCCTTCAAAGACAGGAGTGTTTGGGCAAGCCAGTATCTTATCGCCCAACTTTCATTGCAAAGCATTTGACAAGGACGCAACAGGTACAGCCGTAGGTGAAGGAGTGCTTTGTTTGTACGTGGAACCTTTGACAACCGCATTGAAGAAAGGAAAACCAATCTATGCTGTTGTTAAAAGTGTAGCATCAAACAGTGTGGGCCATGGTAATGGAATAACAGCTCCAAGTTCCAGTTCACAAATCAGTGTTATTCATGAGGCACTTGACTCTGCAAATATCAGTCCATCAGATATCACATTCGTTGAAGGGCATGGTACAGGTACCAATCTTGGTGATAAGATAGAACTTTCGGCGCTATCTACGGTGTTTAATCAATGCAAACCACATGCATTGCCAGTTGGGGCAGTCAAAAGTACGTTTGGTCACCTCGACTCTGCAGCGGGCTTATTAGGAGTGTTCAAAGTTTTGACATGCATGCTTTTTAAAAGCATTTCACCGACAGCCAATTTCAAGTCACCTCATCCTGAGCTAACAAACTCACCTCTCTGTGTTCCGGCTACAGTTACCAAATGGGAAGCAAATGACAGTGGTTTGAGGGTGGCTGGCATTAGTTCGTTTGGTCTGACTGGCACAAATTGCCATGCCATCGTGGTCGAGGACCAGTCATCTATTATACCTGATGAGGAGCAATGCCAAGCACTAAACGGTTCTTTCCCGTTGATCTTTATCGGAGAGACTATAGAACATTTGAAAAAGCAAGCTGATCTGTACAAAGCTTACCTTGAGCTTATGTGTAGGCAATCACGAGAAGGTACAATTCCAGGCTTATGCTTGACTGTAGCCTTGCGACTTACGGAATACCAAAGTATCAGCAATCACAACAAAAGCTGGCGCATGGTCGTAAATGCAAAAACAACAGTCCAACTGTTCAAAGTTTTGGGCATGGTCGCTGGCAGTGAAGATGACAATTACATGATTCGGTTGTCGAAAATGCGGTCAGACATCCATTTGCAGAATTCACATCGTGATCTGAAGCTTACCACAATTCCTGAAATACAACTTTTCTTAGAGGACGGCGTCATTGACATCAATTGCCTCTTCAGTGGTAAACATACTACAATTAAACCAGTCCTTGGAGTTAATGTTGCTTGCTATCAAGAATCACGGCACTGGCTGGATACATGTTCTGAACGAGTTGAACATACAAGAGAAGAAAATCTAGGGGAGCTACTCAAAGAAAAGGTGTCTAACGTGAGAGAAATGGTAAGATCTTTGCCACTTTCTCCCACAAACGATTTAGAAAGCATGCAAAGCAACTTCTGTACTGCCATAATTGTCAATCTATTGTGTAGCACAAGGCTTGCAAGAAAACTGCAGAACAGTGAAGAAACGTCATTTGAAGAGGCTTTTTCCACCACTGAGATGCTTGATAAATACAAAAAACTTTTCTTCGTGATGATCAGGGAGCTGGAGAAGAATGGAAAGCTTGATGCAATAGGCACAGATGAGTCAATCAGTTGTTTAGATCGGATCAAGTTCAAGTGTGAAGACTTCCTAGACGCTGATGCTGAGGATATTGCCAAAACCGCAATGTCAAGGTATCCTGCATGGGCTGACTGTTTTAGATTTCCTCTCTACTGCTCTAGATATATGCGCAAAGTACTTTGGGGAGAAATGAGTCCACTATCTGTTATATACCCTCAAGGTGATATGAATTTCATGTACCAGTTTGACAAACTTGGCGATCTACTAGGGGACGTATTCTACAACATGTACATGCAGCTAATAGCTGAATATGCTCAAAAGTTGTCCAGACAAGGGAAACAAGTTCGAATATTAGAAGTCGGTGCTGGTGTGGGACATGTTACAAGACAGTTAATCCCGAAGCTGAAGAATACTCCAAACATAGAATACTGGTTCACAGACTTAGGAAAATCATTTGTTGAACACGCAAAGACCACGTTCAACGAATATCTGTATATGATGAGGTTTTCTACGTTTGACATTACAAAAAGTCCTCCGAAGCAAGGATTATTTGGATCTTTCGATATTGTAGTCTCTTACAATGTCATTCACACCACACAAAGTGTTAATGAGTCAGTTATGAATCTCAAATCATGTCTCGGTGAAGATGGCACCCTATTCATTATTGAAAGTGCGAGAAACGATACCTGGGCCACACTTGCCTGGGGTATTTTGGATGGGTGGTGGTATTTCGAAGATTATGACTTGCGACCAGCCGATCCTATGCTGGAACCAGATAAATGGGAAAAGACTTTGTCTAAAGCAGGGTTCGGTTCAGTCTATTCCTGTCCACAAGATGAAAAGGAGCGCAAGCACGTCGAGAAATTTCTCTTTATCTGCAGTTCAACTCAGATTCCACCGATGTTCAGTGATA
>JXSR01S012123.1:18367-32537 GCA_000969725.1 Ophiothrix spiculata | reverse complement strand
TACAACACTCCATTTCACCAAAGATGCTTCCTGAACTAATACAAGTATGAACTGGTATACCGCTAGTTCTTAAAAATATTCTCTTTTTAGACAATAATAACTGTGCACCATCTTTTTTGAGGTCATTGTTTAAAATCGGAGGTGTTTGTTTTAGACCGAGGTACTTTTTTGAGGGAGCGTAGCTCCCGAAGAAATGTACCGAGGCACAAAACAAACACCTCCGATTTTAAACAATGATCGAATTAAAAGATGGTGCGCAGTTATTATTGTCATTAATAACCATCTTTCGACATTTTTAATGTCTTCTATGCGTGATTTTATAAAGACAAACTTTATTAAACTTATTTCTTTTTTAAAGGCCTACTCATCCCTATAAGAGAATTTCGATCAGACTAGGCATGACGATCATCGCGTAATATGACGATCATCGCCTTACAGTATATTACGCACTCTATATTGTACTCTTATACTCCCGTACCTAAATTATGGTGTTGTCATTTGGGGTAAAACATGCAAAACTTATCTTGACAAGATAATAAAACTTCAAAAATGGGCGATAAGATCAATTAATAAGGCCCATTTCAGAAGTCATACTGCTCAATTATTCTTTAAATCTAATCTACTCAATATCAACGACATGTACACTCTGGAACTAGGAGTTTTTATGTACAGATTTAGCATTAATGACTTACCAATATCATTCAATGATTACTTTACAAAACGCTCTGATATCCATAAGTATAATACAAGACATACCAACGATTTGCAATTGACCAATAACAAAAAAGCTTTCTCTGACCAATGCATAAGAACGAACGGCCTCATATTATGGAACTCTTTGCCGAAAACTATTAAAGAATCTAAGTCGGTTAAGCATTTTAGAATTTTATACAAACGTCACCTATTGCAAGCTTATAATTAACTTGCATCCTACATTGTTTGTACATCATACGTCCTTTGAGCCCATCGTTGTTGTGTCTTGTGGTATCTTTTTTTCTTTACTGCTGTCTACTGTGTTGTGTAGTGTTATAAAGGGGTAGGCTATTTAACAGGTCTTATTGGCCTTCCAGCCATCTCCTCCATAAGATATTTAACTGTGTTCATTTTTCAGTACTGTTTGAATGGAAATAAAGTTTGATTTGATTTTTTTTATGATAAAAGCGCGTGTGTGGTGCATATGCGCGCTTGATTGGCGTTTTATGAGACAACGCATTCAGCACAAATGACATCACATACGCAGGTCATTATAAGAAGTCACGCGTAAAAGTAGAAATAATCTTATTAGATTGCGCTATTAAACAGGTTATTAATCTGAAGCAGTGTCAACATTGTTCTTGCCATTATATTTTATATTTTTTATTATGGAAATTAATCTCAAATTACCAACCTTGATCAATGATCCCTTCCGATAAGAATTTGCACTCCCACCACTGGTCATACCGTTGAGGCCACCTGTAGTCTAAGGGCTTGCTATTTCTGTCTTTGGGTTTTAAGCCTTCAAATACCTAAAAGCAGTAAAGAGAACAACAAATATAATAATCATTTTGCACTCCCACCACTGGTCATAACGTTGAGGCCACCTGTAGTCTAAGGGCTTGCTATTTCTGTCTTTGGGTTTTAAGCCTTCAAATACCTAAAAGCAGTAAAGAGAACAACAAATATAATAATCATTTTGCACTCCCACCACTGGTCATATCGTTGCGACCACCTGTAGTCTAAGGGCTTGCTATTTCTGTCTTTGGGTTTTAAGCCTTCAAATACATAAAGAAAACAACAAGCAGTCAAGGATCTGGTCTCAGAGGTCAAAGCCAAAGATTTTGTGTCTGAGACTAAGACCAAGGACAAGGACTTGGTGCCTGAGGCCAAAGACTTGGTATCCGAGTCCAAGGACTTAAGTCTCCCAGGCCATATTGCAAAATTAAACCCTTATTTTCTCATTCAGCTGACTCACAACAAAAACTATGTCTTACTTGAACCCAGTTAAGTTCTACGTTGGAGAATCATATTTCACTGAGAGCAGGCTATACTAATCTCTGTGGACAAAGGGATGGTTGCGTCCCCCGGGGAAGCCTCTATGTAAAACACTTGAGCGAATACATCACGCGGATACGTCACTTTGTGAAATGGTATACTTCAAAAAACAGATACGACAATCTGGGCTCTGGGCTTGCGCATTATAGATTTTTTGTCAAATAAGTCTGTATGTGATATCATGAAATCATCAAAACGACATATGCGTCTAAATTAGTTAATTAATATCTAATTAAAGCAATACTATAAGATTTTGATCAAAAATGGTCTATAGTAAAAACAGCATAAATTGGAGGAATGTGACTATCTAAAAGCGTTTTCAAGTGTATTTTGTAAAAAAAGATGTTTTGCCACCAAAAATGGATCAAAAGCACATGCATGCTTTCCTATAGTAATACATGTTGAATTAAATTCGGGATCCTGAATTTAATTTGACAAATGACCATAACTGAAAAAGTAAGCATCTTTGAGCCAAATCATTTTGAGGGTATTCATATCTACCAAAAACAAACCCAATAAGCCCAAAAAATCAAAAGTCATGGGTGACAGGGTGGCGCTTCATTTTCAACTTTTTATAGTATTGCTTTAATTAATCAATTTTACGATCTGATATTTACATGTGCCAAATTTCACAAAAACCTCAAAGTATCACATACTCCAGTATGTGATGTCAATTTGTAGGATCGCTAAGTTCATTTGCAACTATCTTCTAATTCATTGATTTTAATTTTGATTTGCTTTGGAATCATTTCATCTAGATTGATGCTGTTTCTTTATTTCTGATGTTCAAGTCCCTTAAAGGAGTCAGTGCTAAGTTTGCTATCTTTCGCCTCAAATCTCCAATGATTGATGCCAATGTTAAGGACGATCGCGGTGATAAGTTCCTACCAGTAGATTTTGTTTATTTTTTGTCAGTTAATAAATAAGAGTCTAAACTTTAAAATTCAGCAATAAATAATGGGGGTCACCGACCATCTAAGCGCGCTATGACGTAATTTTTCTTTTAATGAGCGATAACTTGAAAACTCGAGCGTTAGATTATTTGGTGTAATTAACTTTTTTTATCTGTTCAATGTTATACAACCGAATTTCGACATTTCCGATAATGAAATTTGTGTTTTAGATTTTACCCCATGTAATTTTATCTCACGCTATCTTTTTAAAACAGTCGGTGACCCCATAATTTTTTTCTCGATTTGACATCCACTTGACATTGACAATTGACGAGCCAAATATTAAACAATTCTACAGGTAGCAAATATGTGAAAAATCAGCATTTTGCAGTATAGGAAAACACACGTAAAAAGTTCTATCACTAAAGGCCTGTTGGCTCGGGAGCACTCGTAGCAACTCGTTATTATTTCGCGCTATTTTTGGCGCTTACCTGGAAGACAATGCGTAAAAACTAGTGCGCGCGTTGCCTTTTGCGTATTAGGCGCAAATCTTACGCTTAGATACCACGCGCGCGTTTTGTCAAAATCTTCGCGCCACTGACCGACAAATCCTGTAACACTGCCCTCTTGAATAAACACCGCGATCGTCTTTAAGCGCTAGATATAGTTCGTCATTTTTACCATCTTTAAAATCCAGTCTGACAGCTGAATGCATATTAACCTCGAGTTCCCAGAAAATTTTATCGATCGGTATAATCCGCTAAAACTACAATTACAATGCTAAAAAATCAAGACAGTGATTAAAATTCCAAATTAATATGTTTCTCATTGGAAAAAAAAAGTTAAGTAGTCAGGAAATCTTTTCAACAGAATAAAATCCACAGTACCTATTAAGGACAGATTTCAGATTATATTGAAAAGACCAAGGTAATTATGGTATATTGTTTGAAAACAACGATTACCAAAGAAAGTAATGTGCTATGAATTATCAAAACTCTACAGATGAGTAATCATTGCAAAATGTGCCGTGATGCGAACAATATTTCACCATCATGAACATTTTGATAAATGGTCAAACATATTACTCCATGGCAAAAATTTCACACCATGAGACAAAATTAAAATCAAAATTTTCATTCCGAATGAAAATTCGAATAACACAGTGGTGAAATGTAACTCCATGAGAAAAATTCTGAATGAAAATGACTACAAAAATGACTAAGTATATCTAGCCCTTTAGTCAACATGATTGAAAAGAGCATAATTTTTCCCAGCAAGAGGTGTGAAGATAGCATTTTCGTAAGGTCGGATCTATGGTCAGCAAGCGGCACTTCACTCACGCTAATGGTTAATTCAGAGTCTGTGGATATGCATCGCACGACGACAATCGACGCGCAGTCTTTTACATGTGCTACTCCTTGTGCATATCGACAATATTCTGAATAACCATTAATCAAGCAGGGACGCAAGTCCCAAAGAGCAATTGTTCTTATCTTTTATACAGGATAAAATTTCCTGAAAAGAAGACAACTTCCACAAAATTTCCTGAATTCAGGAAATTTCCTGAAGACTTGCATCCCTGATCAAGCCTGGACTCAATGCAAACACTCGTTGGTTTACCTGTATGAAGATAGCACATTTACATTGTGGATCTTGAGTTGGGTCTGATCTATGGTCAGCGGCACTTCTTCTATTGATGTATAATTTTGGCAAGTCATGAGGTCTCCTGTTTAAAAAAAAAGTGATAAACATTCAGCATATATAATGAATTTGGAAATATTGGTACAAATATAAACCACCAGTCATTATTAATGTGATTGTATACAGCCTATAAAGCTGAAAGTCGACACACTCTTAAACACGCTACAGAGTGGTTCATCGCAAATCAGTAACTCTGTATAAGATGCGTCAGCGTATTTTCATCACGCTCGGATGGTTAAACGACAATAATACGCCGACACATGCATCGTTGCTGATTTGAGATGAACAACTAGCTGTGTATGCAACAAGTAGCCGATTAACGCACAAAAACCAGTATGACCATACGGGGAAGTAAAATAGTGCGTATTTCTCGAATCATAGCAACATACCAAATCTTGCTGAATATTCAAATAAATTTATTTACAATGTTTATCCATGTGTTAGCAACAAAATTAGCCCAATATAAAAGCAAATTTATGAAGAATTAATGTAAAAATATATTAATACGCAGTGATTCGGCCTTCATCAATCATTACTATTGTTGTTGGATTTAATTCGTGAACGCGTGTTGATAGCAAGTACACAGTGATCTCTGACGCAAGCGTATATTTTCAAGGTTGTTTAGTTCGCGTATACGCACAAGGCTCTGAGTACGCGTTCACGAATTAAATCCAACAACTATAGTCTCTTACACAATACAAAACCACCAGTTCATAATGTTGAAGAATACAAGAGATATGTTATGGATCTTGTAACAGAGTCTGATTTCTTGTTGTATACTTCAAGGTTTATAGAGTATATAGCCTGTTTGAATACCTACTTGCACTTCTCAGATAAAAGCCATTATTATTAATTATTGCCATTCAATTTTTAACACAACCCAAACATGTATGCCATCAAATGCCTGGCATTTCGACATTTAGGTGTCTGATTGTGTTGTTAATTCATATACAGTGGAACCTCTTTAACACAAAATCTGTTAACACAAACACCCTGATAACACAAAATGATTGTGCGGTCCCAAGTGTGAACTTTTTATGTGAATTCAGTTGGATAACACAAAATCCTGATAACACAAACTAAAATCATTGTCCCCTATGATTTTGTGTGTTAATGAGGTTCCACTGTATTTATTTGTTTTCTGTGATGTCAGTCGATTTGTCAAAAAAAACACCACAAAACAAAACTAAAATACAAGCAAAATTAAAGTGCCACTTACACTGTCTAAGGAAGTGGTCTATTAGAGCTTTGCGCTTTTTGGATACCGGTAAGAATGACCAAGCAACTTCTACCACAACACAAACAAACACATACAAGCAATATTAACACTGGCGCAACTTACACTGTCTCAGACTGCCTAAGAAAGTGGTCTATTAGCGCGTTGCGCTTCTTGGATAACGGTAAGAACTGCCGCACAACCTCTAGCGACGAGAAGGAGCCGACTGAATATTTCCAAGCTGGTACTATATAATGAAGAATGCTATCTAAAAGCCTAATAAACCTGGAAAAGAAAATTGAAATGTAAACGTAACTCACATATCTGAAATGAGATTATACTTTGATCAACACTAAACTGGTGGAAATTATGAGGCTTTTCTTCATCTGCAAGTAAACATTATCCCACTTACACTCGTGCCGTAATCACTGATACGCGATTCACATGTACATGTGTCGCATCTACTGCACTTTATATATGTTCAGCTACGCATGTGCTTATCTGTATTAATTCATGATGTGAGGAGGCCCACCTATTTGGTGTTGATCAAAGTATTGAAGCATCCTTTTCCACGGTGCTAGACCACCAAAAAGATCAATACAGCTGATCACTGCGGTCTTTGTCAAAGAATTTACTAAAAACTACCATCATATCAACTGCATGCCAACTGTGAAAGATGATCTTCTCTGACATGGCATTTAAATTTGAAGAATGGAACAATTTACCCCAGCATGTTAGAAATGCACCATGTTTGAACAATTTGAAGGGGCAATTGAAAACATACCTATTTACCATGCAGTACTAATTTAGTGTCAATATTGGAGATAAATGAACTCTTTAACCGGATTTTTTAGTGGAACTGTTTTGTGACTGTTGTATACGAGGGGGTATCAAAAAGTTTTAAACTTTACCCAGAAGAAAAGGCGCTAGGAACAACATTTAATTATGGGATACTTTAGTCATCTTTACATAGTCAATGTGCAAAGTAACACATTTCTCCCACTTTTAACTGATTGTCTACAGACCATTATTGTAGGGATCCTCTTTATTGAAAAAAGCTGATTTTAGATTTCAATGAAAATCAACATTTCCAGGTCGGCCATGTTTTATTACACCATTATGATATAATTCATGGACCAATTTCCATAATTTTTGTATTAATGGATAGAGGAAACCCTACCCATTACTATAGTATAAAACAATTAAACTTTAGTGGTGCCAATAAGATTTACTGGGCTATATAACCCTACAAATGCAAGGAATTAATTACGCCGCATGTCTCAATTTCCTCAATGCAGCTTATGTTTTAAGCGGGTAGGTAGATGACATCAATCACCCCCTGTAAAGAAAGTAAAACTACCTACGAGACAATTTTTGCACCATAATGTACATAAAGACGAGTGACTATTCTGAAAAAAAATTCATTGATATAGCTCAATCTCTTCTGGGTAAAGTTTAAAACTTTTTGATACCCCCTCGTATAATGTATTCTTTGACTTTGTTTTATCTATATTTGTAAAGCATCATGAGACACAATTTATTGGCTCTTCTAAGAATAACATCATTATCATTATCATTGAGATATAGGTGCAATTAACATTCAGCTTCAGGCCAAAAACATTTTTGTCAGGATAATGCACGAGTTCTTTTAATTCTGCAAAAATATCATATTTGAAAAATATGAGTCCTGTTTTCATACTAATAACTCTTCATAAGGAAGATGTAAGACTAACAAAACAAGGATGCACGCAATTAAGGATCATGATTCAGGCAAGTGAAACTTAGAATTAAAGGGACTAGCCTAGATTCCACCTAGAATTAAAAACTTATAGAAATACTCTAAATATAGCTAAAAAGTATAGTAAAATCAAAAAAACTTCACACATTTACACATAAATGGCTCAAATTGAGAGAGAACTAATTTGCAATATATCGTTCTTTGATGGTGGTGTGACTATCTTGAGTTTTCTAAATCTTAAATTTGTACCTCAGATGGATTTACAAGATAAAAGATCAAACAAATAAAGTTCTAGATATATTTAATACATATTAAAAGAGAAACAATTTCATCAAAAATAATTTATTTGGCCATCACAGGTGTAGAAACAAAATTGTTAAAGTTTTGAAACTAGAAACACTGCTTTCACACCACTTTTTGTTTCACTGGCGAAAAAAAATAAAAGTAGGTAGAGAATTGTAATTTTCTCCAATATTCCTCAAAATCATGAAAAACTACTTGTAGGTTATATTACTATAAACATGTTTATCGATTAAAGTAAAAAAATATGCAGGTAAAAATATTAGTTGGAAGAATCATCTAGGCCAGTCCCTTTAACTTAGAAGTATACTTTGTAAACTTACAGGTATTCGCCACGATTCCACATAGATATGAAAATTCATAAAAAATTCTTTAGATTTTTGAAACAAACAAACTAAACTTTATTACTTGTTTATAAAAGATGATTTTCAGCCAATTTGTTACCGAGCAAACTGTTGACAATGTTTCAATTTTCCTAAATTTTTAATTTCAGGAATGTGTGTTTGTCGATCATTTTAAAATGACTTTATTATAGTTTGGAAATGTTAAATACAACTAAAAGCATGATATCTTTACCAAAATGGTTGGGTAGATGCAATACAGTTTTAAATTTGAGAATTTAACAATTTATTTCTAGAAACAATATGTGACGCGTTACATCAAAAGGTACATGTTGGGTCCAAAAATCAAAATTGAGTTTTTGGTATCACTGGGAAGCCTGTTTAATCAGCTTTAAAATGATACCAAAATTAAAGGCATCGGCCATTCGGTGACCGAGCTATGACAAATTAAAGAATGACAACATTGACGGATTTAAAAAGCACACTTCTGAGAAAAACGCGTTTGAAAATCATGAACATTTTAAATTCAAGATATTGTTGGTTTTCAAAGGAACCATTCAAAACTCCATAGCAACCAGCACTTTTACTTGCCCGATTGACACCAAATTTGGCACATATACTATATAGACTGCAACAAAGACGGCGATACCAAATTTGCCAGAGAATAATCGGAATGCGCTGATATTTGCCGTGCAAAGTGGTCATATTTGGTACTCAAGTGACGGTCCCATGGACATTTTCAGCGAAAACTGGATCTGACTTGGTCACAAACAACACATTTTTTTCACATTTAGAATGTATTTTTTCAAAAATAAAGTTCATTCATTGAAAATATATACTTCAAGGACCTCATTTTTTACGATATCTAAAGATCGACCTCCCGACCATTTTTCACTCATTTTCAACTTCAGACGGCCGTAGCTCAAAATGACAACTTGTACCTTTTGATGTAACGCGTCACATATGTTTACAACGCCTGCGATCTAAAAATTCAAAGCATAAGTAATTGTCTCGTGTACTGTATTTAAGTTCAATAGGAATGGATGAACATAAGTTCAATAGGAATGGATGAATATAAGTTAAAGCAGTTGGAAGGACTTTCTAAAAACGCAATAAAATCAGTAAGTGTCACTCACATTGATGATCCTGGCTAATGCCTTTAAAAGTACATCAAATGGAAATTAGAGATAAAATAGGGATTGAATCTATCCTAGAAGTCTTAAGGATGAGCCATTAGGCAAAAAAAAATAATTGTTGTGTTGCCCTCAAGTGGGATTTCTGAAAAATTGAGTCGGTCGGTCGGATAATAATTTTTTTTTATTATTTTTTTTTAAAAGCACCCAAAGTACCAAATTTGGGTGCATTTTCCACTTTTTTCAAAATATTTTCTCAAAAAACACCCAATCAGAGCAAAATTGGGTGCTTTCCCGACCCTAATATATTTTTTTTTAAATTTTTGAATAGGGTCGGTCGCTGAGGGCAACATAACAATTTATTTTTTTTGGCCTTATGTAAGCTTACCTATGAAGTAGTAATGATCTTCTATATAACAATTCTGTGTCGACTAATTCTAACCTAGGATATCTGCAAGAAAAGAGACCCACACACAATATATGATTGAAATCATGTCATAATTCTAGAGGGGAGCATGGCCGAGCGGTTAGAGTACATGTCTCGTAATACAGAGATTGTGGGTTCGAGCCCCGGGCCGGGCGGTTTTCGTCTCCTTATTATTTTGCCTATAGTTACTAGGCTCTCAGGTTAAAGCTGGTTTCAGAGTGTATATGTTGTAGCTGTTGAACAAGCGTGACACCAAACATTTCGATTGCATTATCTCAATCTTGTTAAAAGTGTCACAATTGTGATTTTTCACTTCTGCATATAATTACCGTACTGACGCGTGTATAGTCCCACCCTTTTTTTACCTCAGATTTTACTCAAATTTGGGGTGGGACTTAAATCGGGGAATTTACAAAATCGATGTATTTTCACTGCTTTGTGAGTCGCCATTTTGACAGGTTACAATCACAATTGAGCCTAGTATGATAGCGCATGCTCTGTTTTAAGTTTACCATTATATAACCATAAACATCGCCATCTGTTGACAAAGGTGACGAAGACATTCAACGGATGCAAAAAAAAAATAGTTCACAGATTGCGATGTTTATAACAAAACATAGAGAAAAGGATATTCATCGGCGATGTTCCAGCAAGTGACACTGCATTTTCGATAAAGTTTGCAACTACTTTTGGAAGTAAATTTTGAAATTTGATAATTTTTAAGGTCATTTGGCAACTTATGGCCGTCAGTGATATGATTATTGGAATATTTTGGTAATGATAATTTGGTGACTCCTACAAATAGCAATGGGACTTAACACATGTGTACATTAATTTCGTGAACATTTTCGTAAATTTAGGGGGGGGGGACTTACAACGAGCATGGGATTATACACGCATCAGTACGGTAAGCATATCTCGAGATTGAAACAGGCAAATTAATCAGTATAAACGGCATTTTAAAGCTTGGAGTTTTTGGAGACACACTATACATCAGGGATACATCCAAAGTTTGATATTCCAGTATTCAAATATGAGCCCGGGCAGGTCCAAGCTAACGCGCGCGTTACGTATGGGACAAATCAGAGAATTCAAGACCCTGTAACTCCTAGAATTTCTTTTTGTGACCTATAGTTGGGCAATGATTAAGTACATCATGCATGGAAAGATAAACTTCAAATGCAGATTTACTAATGAGATGTTGTCGATAACGTTGTGCGTTACGTATGGGACTGGAGAAGACGTCCGTCCCATACGTAACACAATTTTTGGATGGTTGAACTTGAAGAAAGTTTTATTTTCTTAAATAACCTCACAGCTAGGTTTAGACCACATGGAAGTACCCATCTTTTAATGTAAAAATCATTTTTATAAGTTGTCAGTATTTTGAGTAATATCAAATTATTAATGTACCATACGTAACATGTCCCATACGTAACAACTGTAAACTTCTTTACGGCTCTCAGATACGCTTGAGTGAATTCACACCATTTTCAGAACTAAGAATGCTCTCCCTAAATACAACAACCAGAACATATTTGTTCTGTCCTGAGATTCTTATTATTGATCTTATAGCACCCTCATGTTACGTATGGGACATCAGAAAATGGGAAACATTAGCTTGGACTTGCCCTCCCTTCAATAAACCATGATGACATGTTTGATATGTTATTGTAACCTAGAGGAAAATGTGGGAGATATGACAGTTGTGATATATGAAGGCAGGTGGTAAAATGCTGAAACTGGACGGTGCTGTGATAGAGTATTGAAATGGGATATTAGGGATTTAAGAATGAGATATGAATGAAATGAAAACAGACAAAAAATTGCCTTGAATCAAGGCTAGGGGAAAGTGAAAATTGTAGTGCTGTTATCGATTGTCGGAAGTATCGATTGTCGAAAGTATTGATTATCAATCAACATGTCGATACACAAATGGTAATATTGATACTAAATGACATCAAGGATGAGGCAAAAAAACAAAACCTGCAACTATTGACCTTTGCCTTATTTGTTTTTGTTGTTTGTTATTTTTTTCATTGATTTTTCTTGTTAGGTTTTTGCCTTTCCCGTTTTTTTGCTTTTACTTTTGTACCGTTAATTTTGACATTTCACCGGTAATAAATCATCCAATATTTAGTCCACAACCCACTAAATTACAATTGTTCATGCCTTGAAGGACAGGAATATGCCTTGAGGGTATAATTGTGTCTTTCACAACCCTCAAAGTAGACCACATAGTATAGGTGGGCTAAATATTGGATGGTTTATTACCAGTGAAATGTAAAAATCAGTGGTACAAAAGTATAAGACAAGGAACATGTAATGACTCCCTAAATGTGCATAACGTGATGACTGCATCATCGAAAGTACGTTTGAAATGAGGTGACTCGATCGTTTCCCCATGTCTTTCGACAATAAATGCATGATTAAATTGCGAATTCGTCGATGTTCATAACTGTTTTTGTACTATGCATGATGCACATAGTTTTCCCTGTTAAGCTTACACTTGTTATCGCAGTGGTTACTGGTAACTCAACCCTGTATATCAAATTGTGTGGTTATCGATAATTTTGTCAACATATCGGATGTTTGTCTCTCGACATATCGATACTCAAAAAGCCCATCAATAACAGCACTAGAAAATTTGACTAATCAAGTTTTCTCAAAGTGCAACATTTGGTTGAGAAACCCCAATTTACAGATTTAATTCCAGCAAATCCAGCGTGGTTTTACATTATGCAAGTGTTTTGGTCCAGTATTGTGGACAAAAACAAACATAAAAACTGTCCTACCTGACTAATTCTTCTGATGAAAATATATCTCTTTTGAGGCCTAGATCTCGTTGTTTTGTAGACTTGATCTTGATGCCATGTATCCTGCAATCAATGCCATCTTCTAAATAAAATCACAAAGAAAGCTGATCATACATACATACAGACATATACACTCCCGGTCAAAAGAGTTTGCGCACCCTTAAATACGGGCAAAAACGTAATTATTATATCAAACGACCTAGACTCTGAAAAAATTCATGTTTTTTATAGGTGCTTAATGTATCCAATATAAATAATTAATGTTTCCTTTGATATTAAATCTTCCATAACCATAAAAATGGCCGATTTCCAGGACCATATACAAATACACCACACCTACTTTTTGATATGTACCTATGTTGTTTATATTTCAATGCTCGTTATCACCGCGTAGCCGTAAAGAACATTTTCAGGTTATAAGTTTTCAAACAAATGTGAAGTTATGTAATTAAACTCCAATTATGTGCAGAAGAAAGTTCACAATGTTTAGCACGCCATATTTTCAAATGCAGTAAATGCAATTCTTGTTGAGTTCTTTAGAAATATGTATGTAAAATATAAATCCGAAAAAATATGGCGCAATATGATGAACGGTTCACTAGATATTGCTGGTTAAAGGTTTTGTACGCAAACACTTTTGACCGGAAGTGTACATTAAACCTGATATCAACAAGTCTCTTGATGACAATACCATTGACAAAAGCAATTTCACAACAATCACTACGACCGCCAAATGTCCAGAAATAGTAAAAATGTCCAGAAATAGTAAATTTTCACCCACAAAGATCAGACATGACTTACCAGACCTACTATGTTTTCAATTGACTTTTATGGACAAAGTAGACCATATATATTAATAACCTGCGTAATAGCACGATTCCAATCTAATAAGATTATTTCTACTTTTAGGCAAACAACTACACGGTCATTATCAGGTAACAATGACTTCTTATAATGACCCCCATATGTGATGTCATTAGTGCTGAATGTGTTTTCTCATAAACGCCAATCAAGCGCACATATGCACCCCACATATGAGCATTTATCATATTACATGATGATCGTTATGCCCGGACTGATTAAATTTCTCTTATAGGAATATGTAGACCTTTAAAACAATGGTGCGATTATTGTCTAAAAAAAAGTTCGAGGGCCAAAATTACCAAAGAAACTATCCTTCTAATATCACTGCAATAAAAGTTGAATATTTTTCTTATTGACCAGTCTGGATACAGATTTTCAAGAAAACCTACGTTATGCTACGCAAATAACAATTAACACAAAATATAAAGTTCAACACACTTAAATTTTGAATACCCCAAAAGTTACAAAATAGCGACGAGCAAGAACAAAGGTCGTGACCTGACAAAAGGTCAGGTCATGAACAGTGTTTCTAGTTAATCTAAATTTGCTCGCCAAACTACAGTTTAATGCTAGACCTCATAGGACAAAGAGGTCAGAATTATGTATATTTGCTGATCCTATGCTCTTAGCTTTTAATTACCTATGTCCACATGCTTGACAAAAAAATGAAACAAGAAATGAGCAGTAAAACCTGTACACAATAGCTTTTT
>JXSR01S012120.1:0-19902 GCA_000969725.1 Ophiothrix spiculata | reverse complement strand
GCTACCAGACCACAGCAGGGTATGGTCAATATCAGGATTGGTCAACTGCTAACCAGCGAACAGACCAAAGTTGAGTCCGGGCATGGTCATTGAATGGTCAGTGGCTACAGTAGTAAACAAGCTACCAAGATACCAGGTCACTGCTAGGGTATGGTCAATGTCGAGATTGTTCAAATGATTAGGCTTGGCGTCCAAAGACAATTGCTCTCCAGAGAGACATCATTTCACTCGTGATATGCTCTGTGACGTTTTCCTTCAAATGGAGAGAAAATATTGCTTGTAATGCTCAAATATCGGTTAAATTGATGCTAGCATTTATTAGGTAAATCAATGTTTACCTCGATGAAACCAATGTCCAAGCATTGCAAGTGTCACTCACTCAGAATTTGGTCATGACTATATTCTCGCTCGTGAGCCGCTCATGACCAAATTCCCAGTGTGAACGCAATAATAGAAAGTGTCTCGCTCGTGACCAAATGTACAACAGTACGCTCCTGTATACAGAGATACAGTGAGTTGTTGAAATTGCAATCAACCTGCTATTATGATACCAGCTCTCTGCAGGGTATGGTAAAAATTAGCATTGATCAAATGGTATTCAACAAATAGACTTAGGGTGAGTTAAGATACCATAAGTGGTCAGTGGCCACAGCATCAAACAACCAAGATCGCAGGATCCCTAATTAGGCCTAAAAAATTTTTTGATTGGCGTAACATAGAAAAAAAAATAGGGTAGGTAGGTCGGATTTTTTTTTTAAAGTCGTATGTTTCACATACAAGAACACAAAATATATGACATATATACAAAAACATCCTCACTTTTTCTGTAACACATCTTTTATTTGTCATTTTGAATGTCCTGCAAGCCATATCTCAGGCCCTCATGAATCGATTCCCATCGAATTTGGGATTTGGAGGATTTTTACCATGCTCAAAAAAATAAAAAATATCTAGGGTCGGTGGTAAAAATAGGGTTGGTCAGGTTACGCCAATCAAACAAATTTTTTTAGGCCTTACCGGTCCACTGCACAGTATATTGAGTATCATCAGGATTGGTCAAATGGCAACCCCTAGCCACTGGCTTTTTGTCAAATATGTTTTAAGGAATATTCGACTGTCAGTGACTGTCTACCTTCATTTACAGATATTCTGCGCCAGCTTCAGCACCACAACAGCCATCCAAAGCCTATGTCTCCCCATCTGTTGAAAATTACTCAACGGACCAGTTAAACCAACTTGCTAAACAGTACCCCGAGATTGAATCATCTGGCGTTCTAGATCAAATACACAAAGGTCGTGCACAAGAAAAGAAGAGCGATTCAAGCGGCAGAAAAAGTAAGAAGAAAAATGTGAGCGGTTATGAGAGACTTGCTTCAGCTTATGAAAGACTTGCATCAGTTTTAGAAAAAGCATTTGAAGAAGATGCTTCAAAACTCCCCATGTCTCCTAGCAGCATACTGGCACCGGGTCAAAGGGCATTAGCAGAAGGTAATAGGTCACCGCCACCAGAGCAGAGGTCAACACCACAAGGTCAAAGGTCACCATTTCCTATGTCGCTCTCACCTGGTAGGAAAGCACCGGCACAAGGTGGAGCATCTTCAGCAGTACAAGGAGCAGAGACAGACGGAAGCAAGAGAACTGTGATATACCCAAACCAGTACAAGCTATTCTGAGGTGGTTTTGTTTTAATCATATGAGCTAGTTTTCTTTAGTTGCTGCAAAAATATAGTGCCCATACAAAGATTAGCTAGAATAGAATAAGCTAGGTCACTTGAACCATACTAGTCGTCCTCTTTTTTTCTTTCTTTAAATATTTACCTAAAGAAACTTTTCACTTAAATGCACCTCATACGCCATATTTCAAATTAACATACCATTCATCCGATAGCAAGGTTGGACTCTCTGTTGCGATGTGATGTGCCCAGAATGAAAAGGGTTATGACCTGTAAATTAACTTACGAACTACTTTAAATTACATTTGAAGTGATTCTGCTGTTATGACTTTGGTTTGGGTTCCAAAAGTATATAATGGTTGCATTGTACAGCCTAAGAATTGAACTTTTATATACTGTTTGTTTCATTTCAATTGGTTATGTACAACAAAAGTTATGCTTTGTCAAATGATACGGTGTAAAATTTTCTGGTCCAATTTCACAATTTTGTAAGTTCCCCTTTAATGAAACGCCTGTCGTGGCGCAGGAAATAAATCGATAGCGCAAGCCGGCAAGTACACGTAGAACATCTTTCTTGCATCTATGATAAATGTATCTGTGGAAATGTCATTTCCATCGGAACTGCTTCAAAACATGTCCTGATAGCTCCTTATCACATAAGGCAAAATAATTTGGCCAAAACTTTCTTAGAGTTTAGATGACCAATGATGATAATGTGATTGACGTTTATACATACCGGTATGGTGCGCGGCGAAGCTGAATATTAATTTCAGCTGATATCCCGTTTCAGCTGATTTTAATCCAAATTCAGATACGGGTATCAGAATTTTGATACGGAGTATCTAAATTCGGATTTTGGGGAGTGAAAAAATAAAACAAAAAGATCACTCATAAAAGAGTGAGATACAAAATGCTGATCGTTTATTTGTTTAAAAATTATAATAGGCTTGAAAAAGTATTATATACTAAAAGAAAATGACATGTCCTAAAGTAACACTTTTGCGATGGAAACTCATTTTTAGCTATTTTTCATGTTTTTCGCTACTTTGAAGGCATAAATCAGAGTCATAATGGCATTTAAAGTATGACAAACCACTATGACCAAGTAGATTTTGACAAGCCCTACCCGAAAATTGCAGTATTGGAAGAGATAAAGGCACTGGAAGGTTTTTGTGGACAAAAGAACGTTAAACATGCTATTGGCACCCGATTTTTCGGAATGAGCGATATATCTCTCAAATTTCCAGAAAGCTCTATGAACTCGCTCAAAAATGGCAAGCTCTACAAGATCTTTTCACCCATTGTTGGTCTCAAGTAGGGTCACCTTGGAACTCTGGTGGTTACCTGGAAACAATTATCAGTTACACCCCCTACCCCGGGATTTTAACCAGCCTGACACTACAAGTTGCCCATCATCGGCTGAATTTGTATTTATATAAAGGAAATAAAACCAATTTGTGAATAAGTTAGGCAATCTCTTGGTGTTGACATTATCCCAGAGAGGGAGGGGGTTACTTACATTGACAAGGTATATGTATATGTGCCTGCCTTTAGGGGAGGGTTTTCACAGATTTTGGTATAGCGATGGGGTGGTTTTCATCAAAAATGAATGTGCCCAATTTGTCTAAATTGGGTGTATTTTGGGAAAATTTGCTCAAAGAACATCCAATTTGATTAAAATTGGGTGCTTTTGGGTCAAAATTGGTATACTGATGGTTTGGTTTTTCAGTCAAAAATTAGTAAACAGGTATAGAAATTTTCAAAGTCCGGCAGGCACATAGATATACACACAAAAATGTTCTAACACCCACCTCCCTGGGACAATAACAGTTTTGCAGGTCTAACATGTGACTGACAATCCACCATGACCCTCCAGTAATTAAAGTCTACATTTTCATTTGAAGATACAGTATACAAAATACATACTGACTTGAAGATCTCTGGTTAAAACTATGAACCTGAAGTGACTAATTTAGCTATTTTACTGAGATGTGTAGCTAAATTTTAGTCACTGAAGGACTATAGTTTTATTTAAATCCAGAGATCTGAAAATGTCAGTACATGTATATATTTGTTTTATATACTATATCAATAAATGTTGTAATTTTTACTTGCCCAATGGCCTAATCTTATTTTAAAAATGCACTAACACAATGCTATAACCATGAATGCAAGCAACAGGTTAATGCGCGCATTGGCTTGCATATCTTCTTAGTTTATTGCTATAAATTAGGCAGAAAACCCGTTTTAAATAGTCTTTCAATACCTATAAATAGGCTTTTTAAAACCCGTAAATAGTCTTAAGAACTATTTACGGGTTTTTCTCAAGATGGTTGAAACTATTTGAAATATGTCATAGGATATCAACATGCTTAAATTTATAGCAGTGGAACCTCATTAACACAAAATCACATGACTGTGGCCAAAGAGTTTAGTTTGGATTATCAGGATTTTGTGTTATCCAACTAATTTCACATAGGAAATTAATATTTGGGACCAACAAACATTTTGTGTTAAAAGATTTTATGTTAACGAGGTTACACTGTAATACAGTATTTAATACAAAATAAATACTAGTATCAAAATTGTGATTTTTGGTGATTTGAAATTTCCATGCCATTTTTAACATTTCTACCCCGGATTTCTACCTAAATATCAGCTTTCATTTCTGCTCAAATATATCTGAAAACTAAAATTTTCTAAATGTAACAGCATTGGAAATGTGCATACGGAAAGTTTACAATACATTTTCTCAGTTTTAGGTTTCTTGACATCTCATGCTTGAAGATCGCAACTCTGCTTCTGAGCATCATGTGAATTTAAAACAAGTATCCAGTTCAAGCTTTGATCAATAGGATCTATGATCCAAATGGAAAATTGCAATAAAAAAGCTGACTATTATTTAGAGAATAAAAGATAAGATTTCTTGTTTTGCCTGTCATCTATCGTCTCATAATGGATGGGCGTACATTATTTTGAGTAATGGGTGCATTATTTTGAGTAATGGGTGCCCCCGCAGGGGGTGCCCATTACGAAAAAATAATGTACGCCCATCCATTATGAGACGATAGATGACAGGCAAAACAAGAAATCGCTATCTTTTATTCTCATTCTAAGTCACAAATTTTAGTCATTTATAAACCAAAAAACGATGTTAATTATTGCCAAAAACTATTAACATTATCGTACACCCCTACTTAAACATGAAATATTCCAAACCCAGTAAAGCTGTTCGCGTCGGATGTGTGCGTATACCTGCATCGCGCCGTGATTTTGAACGCGCGGCTCCACTGCGTTTCACGCCGAACGCACTGTCATCTATCGTCTCATAATGGATGGCCAAAATTTCTTATAAGGAAGTTAAATCGCACTCAGTGACTTAGAATATCATTTAGTAAGGTTTGTGCTTTTTTGAATCTGCAATAAAACAAATTTGAGCTGGGGCTGACTTTACTGGAGGTTTGTGGTGCATGGTCACAATACGGCGGGGAAGTTGTGACGTCATAATTTATGTATATCACCCAACGCGTGCGTTTTGGACCCAAACAAATGATCATGTCCACTAACCATACGTATTAACACAATAGGCACACGTAAACATACAATTCAGACCGATTTTTCTCGGTTGGAAGACGACAATAACGGCAAGGGTCCCGTCCTAGCTTGTAAGCACAACCTTCAGCATAATAGGCCGGCATGTTTTCCCTTTTTTTTGTTTTAAACAAAAGTTATGGTATAAAATCGCAGTCGGACTTTTCCCCAATAGACTTAACGTGTGGCAAAAATGGTCACACTGTTTGTTTGGGTCCAAAACGCACGTGCTGGGTGATTAACATAAATTATAATGTCACTACTTTCCCGGCATATTATATGATTAGTGTTTCAGGAGTCAATTTCACTAACATTTACGATGCATCGTAGCTAACGAAGGGTTCAGCTCATAACTACAACTAGACTTCAAAAAGACGTGAAAACACTTCGTAAGTGTTCACCGCATCGTAAGGTATATGAATTATGCATTAAAAAATCAAAACACTTTAACGTTGCGTGGGGTCAAGAGGTGGTCGTAGCTAACAATGGGTTATGGTCTTACGATGGGTTAACGATGCATTTTAATGTTAGTGAAATTGACCCCCGGTCTGTTCTAATCCTGCATTCAGAGGGCAGGCCTACCACAGAGGAGAGATACAACCTTTTTCTTGTTGAATACTAGCCAACATCCCAATACATAAAGACTCCAAAAAAAGTATCATCAGACCTGTGTGTCAAATGAAAGCTGAAACTCCAGCTCTTATGCACACGATCTTTAAATTACGTTTGCGTATTCCGTATTGGCGTAGGAGCCATTTGTTCAAGGCGAGGGATACTTTTTTGGGAGTCTTCATTTTCATTGTGTACAGTCTTGATTCTTATGACATCTTGTTGGAGAACTGCACTAACAGATTCGGTCTAGTCACGTAGTTCGTAAGCTTCACTATATTGACCAGTTGTCTGTTTTGCCTGGCTGTATGTGCGCACATCATTCAGGAAATTGTATGTTTTGACAATTCTCACCTCGATTGTTCGATTGCATAGAAAGATAAGGTAAAGTAGGAGTTTTGTAAGCACGGTCACTGAACAAAGAAAGCCGTGCACACATACCGGCGGGCAAAACAATAACATAATGTCAACTGGTCTATTATACCTTGATCATTATTATGTAGGTTGAAATTGTGAAGCTATCACAAGCATATTTTAAGTAATCCCGGGATACTCACACATAATCGATAAGCGAGCATTATAGACAAAACACACTACTGTTCCAGCTGTGCTTTGTTCAGCTACATACTTATTTTCTATTTCAATTCACAATGTAAAGGCTCTGTCAGACATCACCGTATAGAGCAAAACGATTAGGCCTAACATACAAAAGTTTCACATATTGAACGTGTGCTAAACGGACCACCACCGTATGAAAAATGAATTATACGTATACATAACGGACAGACTGTATTGAACGTACTTGTAAAGAACACCAATGCATAAAACAGAACAATTGTTAGTGGGATAAAGTATGTTAGGCTTACGTTTTGCTCTATACGGTGATGTGTGGCAGAGCCTTAAATCAGCATTCCTATTTAGTATTGATCAAAACATAATTTACTTCTCAGAGCACTTAACAATCCTTTGAAAAACATCAACTCCTGCAGAAACAAGTTTGGAGATCTTTCAATTATTTTGTTCAAAACATGACCCTTTTTATTCAGTTCATCTCTGCATAATACACAAGGGTAGCCGTAGCTTAGACATGGATATACATGATCAGTACAGTGACAAGAATAAAAACACAACACAAAGAAATCCCTCAGACACAAATGCTAAAAGGGTACGAGGTTAATTTTGTCGTAAATTCAGTCCATTTAAAATAAGATGGGCTGCCAACAGTGGCAGTTTTAAACCTACAATGACAATATGCCTATGGTTGTTTCAGTCACATATGTTGCATACGTTGGTGAGATTTTGAATGACGATTCTGTGTGACCCATTAAAACAAAAACAGAATTATCTGATTATACAACTAGCACACATCAGATATGCTCCAATGAGCTACATGTAGAGGAAGACAACTGCATCCTTTAGCTGCGACGGCCCACATATATGGAGTAGCTTGAATTATTGGGGTTTGGTGTTGTTACTAATTAAGGGAAATTTACAGTCTTTTTGACCTCAATGTTAAAAACATGAAGGGTGAATGTCTGTATATGTGTATTATAAAACAGCTATACATACCATCTTACATTCTTAGTCACCGAGTGTGTTTTACTTCCTAATAAGGAATTTTGGCCATCCATTATGAGACGATAGATGACAGTGCATTCAGCGTGAAACGCAGTGGAGCCGCGCATTCAAAATCACGGCGCGATGCAGGTATACGCACACCTCCGGCGCGAACAGCTTTATTGGGTTTGGAATATTTCATGTTTGAAAAGGGGTGTACGTTTTTTCAATGATAATGTTTATAGTTTTTGGCAATAATTTTCATCGTTTTTGGTTTATAAATGACTCAAATTTGTGACTAAGAATGAGAATAAAAGATGGCGATTTATTGTTTTGCCTGTCATCTATCGTCTCATAATGGATGGGCGTACATTATTTTTTCGTAATGGGCACCCCCTGCGAGGGCACCCGTTACTCAAAATAATGTACGCCCATCCATTATGAGACGATAGATGATAGGCAAAACTATAAATTGCCATCTTTTATTCTCTAATTACTGTTTACAGTTCTCAGTCTCACTTAAAATTAACAAAATCACAAAGCTAGGATCTAATAATGCTTAAAGACCATGACTTTTGATTTGATACTGATAGGTACATAGTTTCATAAGGATATCTTTGGGCAAAACAATAAATCAATTTATGGTTGATATAAGTTCTATACAATTTTACTTCAACCAAAACTTTATGAGGATAAAGTCGTAAAGTGGCAACTCGTTAACACGTAATCCGATAACACAGTAGTTCATCAATTTCCAAGAATATTTTTTCATTAAATATAAAATTTGTTGGATAACAGTTCTTATAACTTGTCGCCTTCCCTAAACTCTGTGTTAAAATGAGTTTCCACTGAACAAGGGGAAGTTTGTTCATACAATTA
This sequence comes from Ophiothrix spiculata, assembly GCA_000969725.1. Classification (NCBI taxonomy): domain Eukaryota; kingdom Metazoa; phylum Echinodermata; class Ophiuroidea; order Amphilepidida; family Ophiotrichidae; genus Ophiothrix; species Ophiothrix spiculata. The sequence continues at coordinate 11,593 of JXSR01S012120.1, read as the reverse complement.
TTATTTTTGAGCCATGTGAAAATTTTATCCAATTTCCTTTGCGATATATACAAATTTCATGAGGTGCATTTACCTTAGGACAAGTGCCAAAAGCATGAAAATAATGTAGCACAAAAATTTCCACTCTTACAGATCTGTATTGGGAAAAAATTGAAAAATCCAAGGTCAAATTTTTTTTCACGACATCAGATACAGACACACACATATAACTAAATTTACATCCGAAAGTCTGGGACAACTCACCAGTCCGACAGCTAACTAGTTCAAAAGCACGCTAGTCGGACGGCTCGATAGTCCAATAGCTCGCTAGTATGAATTGTAATTTAGGTTTGCCAGTACAAATTGAAAGGCTCGCTAGTCCACATTTTGAAAACAGTTTGCTAGTCTGATTTTTAAAAAGGGCTCGCCATTCAGAATCTTTAGAAAGGCTCACTAGTCTGAATTTCAAAAACAGTTTGCTAGTCTGAATAGAAAAAAATCTGTAAATATATCACTTTTTTCCAAAAAAATTGGCACTAGTGAGCTGTTTTTAAAATTCTGAATAGCGAGCCTATTGTAAAATTTTTTGACTAGCGAGCCTATTTCAAAATTCGGACAGCAAGTTATTTCTAAAATACGGACTGGCAAGCAGTTTTAAATTCAGACTAGCAAGCCGCTTTTAAAACTTGAGCAAACCCAAAAAATATTCTAGTAAGAATTCTATCATGGAGGGAATCGGAATCTTAATTTATAAGAGTTCTAGAAATCTATAAAACAAGTAAAAAAAATCACAATCATTGATTTTTCTACAATTTCTTGATAGCAAAAATGCCTAAATTACATGATAGAGAGTAAACAAAGACTTCAATAATAAAGCTAAAATGAATACAATTGTCTAGCTTTTATGTGTGTTACAGGGAACTATAGGCCAAACAATAACTTATTGGACAGTGTAAACAGAAATCCAGATTACAGGGCCCCATTGTATGTAATGCAACCTATACCCTGCATTTTTGTTTACCTTGTCCAATAAATTTCTATTTTGCCTATAGTAAACCGAAGACCCAGGGATTTGTTAGTGCGGTATAAAATCGAAATGGTTTGACCAATTCTACTGGAATTTTAAAAGTAAACTTTTTAGTGGTGATCATTCACATGAAAATAATTGGCTAAACCACAAAATATATGCACTCAATCCAATGATGGGTCGAAGGTCTTCAAGTTTTATAACTTGCAAAGCCACTGATTAATTAACACAGTAACCTAAAACAGGGGTGTGAGAGGCCACTTGTCAAAAACGAGGAAAAGTGTCGTTAAGTCAGGAAAAAGGTCAAAAACGGGCTGAAAATGAATAAAAAGGCTGAAATTTTAACACAAGACAATTTTCAAAAACAAGGAAATCAGCTGAAAAGAGGAACTCTCACACCCCTGCTAAAAACACTCCTTTAGGAACTGGCGCTCGTTTTGCTTATTGATTTTTTAATTTGATTATGTACTCCTTTTGGTCAAAAGAGGTCCAAAATAAGAACTGAGAATTGAAAAGAAAGTACTGGGTCAAAAATGAGTGCTTCTAAAAACTCCTTTTGGTCAAAAGGAGAGTACCGAAACAAGAATTGAACTGAGAATTTAAAAATAAGAGTACTAGGTCTAAAATGAACCCTTTTAAAGCAAGTGCCAATTTCAAAAAGAGTGTTTTTGATTCTTTATGTTTTATGTTGCCAGTTCACAATGTTAACATGATGAAAATGTCATTAAATTATGGATTTTCCACAATTTTTCTTTTAAAATCCCAACCAAGAATCTGAAGAATCAATTACATATATTGAATGAGCCAAAATCAAAATCTAAACAAGTTTGACTTATTACCCCGTTCACACCATGCGAAAAGTCGTCATCGATTTAACTTAGGTCGTCATCGATTTCGTGGATTAGCATAAAACTGGAGCGTTCACACACGTAGCAATTTGATCGCTTTCAACTAAATCGCTTTGACTTGGCGACAAAGGACGTAGCAATCCAGAGGTCAAATGTTAAAACCTAAATCGATTACTATGTCTGTTCAGACTAGTGAAAATTGCAAAATCGATTACGACAAAAGTGATTTCGTTTGAAAATAAGTTGGTAAGTCATCTTTTAAAATTGACTTTTTGCAATCGACTTAATACGACCCGAACGAACATGTTCACACTAGTCATTGAACTGATATCGATGACGACCTAAGTGAAATTGACGACGACTTTCGCATGGTGTGAACGGGGTATATGACTTTAAATAAGAAAATCAGATTTTTGCAAAGACGCAAAGTACAAAGGAGCCTCTTTTCAACACAAGTCTGCTTGGTCATGAACCTTTACATTATGTGTTTTTGTGTGACGATATTTAACTGTTTTATGGACAACCTGTGAATCCAGCAGGTTCAGTTTCCAGTCTAGAATAGAGGGCCTACAGTAACTGTACATACAAAAACAACTATACACAAAGACTTGGTCATGAAGAAAGTATTAAAAACACATGTATACATTGTACTTAAAACCTAAAAGACCGACATGTACGCAACATATAACGCTGCTAACTAACGCCGGGGTGGCGGGGCGAGCCTCGCCTTGGTCTGTCATATGCTGGCGCTCTGTCGTAACCTCTGTCGTAACCACCTCTCTCGTATCCTCTTTCATAACCGGCGCTACGCTCGTAGCCACCTCGTCCATATCTGAAATATAATACAATAGGGCATTGTAAACCAACTGGTACAAAATTATGGCAAAATCAATAGTAAACTGTTGAATTTTGAAGCAAAATATTTGAAACAATTTCAAAAGCATTTAACTTTGAAACAAATCATCAGAATAAAGTGATACTTTTGAAAAGCTCCTTATAATATTACTAAGAAAAAGAACCCACAACATTGAAAAAAACATTTTCCAAAGCTAACTTAGCCTATATTAAAGATGGAAGGAATTAAGTAAAACTTATAATTAATTTGTTCAAATACACAGAAAAGAATTGAGGTTTTGATTCTACCAGAATTATGGATTAAACCATTAAAGTGGTTTCAGATTGCATTTGTAGTTTGTAGCTACGGCAGATGACAAAGCATTTGCAATTTTGAGTTTTCATGATCCAGCACATTTGCATATTGCATAAATCCATAAAATGATAATAGTCTGTCGTAAGGAAACTTAAATTTAATATTTCATTTCATTTCATTTATTTGTTACAAACATCACAACAAGGTAATCAATATGTCTTGACGTGCTTGCCGCAAAATTAACAGGTGCAACAACTTTTGCGCACTTGAAATTTATATTGTCACACTGGTCGTGCAACCACCATGACTGAGACTCTGAATCCAGCTACACTAGCGGTTTAAAGTATTTCCGCACAAACACTTTATTCAGCCATATCTCACAAGGCATTTATAAGGAAACTATCGGGAAACTAATGTTGCTTTTGGTCAGATCTGATAAGTAATCTAGTTAAGTGTAAATTTGAACTCCGAATGGGATCAACCTTCTCACGTATAGGTAGGGGCAACAACACAAATAGGTCGAAAAACATGATTTGACAACGCCTGGGTCAAGGTCACTTCACGACTCAAGTTGAGTGGTCATGTGGAATGTGTATATGTAATAGAGTGACAAGCAGGCGATGATATGTCCTAGTCACGCTTGACTTCGCCAAGAGAATGCTTGGAAGCTTTAAACCGCTAGTGTATACTTGTTGGATTTAATTCGTGAACGCATATTAAGAGTCTTGAGCGTAGACGCGAACAAAATAACATTGAAAATATACGCTCGTGTCAGAGACCACTGCGCATTTGCTATAGATACGCGTTCACAAATTAAATCCAATAACAATAAGGCTCAAAATTATCAGAATAATTACAAAGTGCTCCTTCCCCCAGGAATCCTGGCTCAGTGAGCGCTTCCAGATTAGACCAAGGAAGGAGCGGTACTTGACTAAAATAATTCACTACAAAACATTTGGTAGTGACGTCAAAATGACTATTGACTCCAAATAAAATAACTTCAACACAGAGTTTCGACGAAATAAAATTTTGTGCTAGATTGAACATTCATGTGTTGCATTGCCATATACATTGGCTCAAATGTTTGCTACCTGTTTATACTTTAAATTTGATCGCAAATATTTGGTGACGTCACGACCAAAGGTTTGGTTGCGAAAATTTTGTTTGAAGGCCGACTATGTTTTGACCCTACCCCATGCTTTTTAGTTTGATTTTAGAAGTCAATAAAACCTATAGAAACCAATACAACCACATTCAGTGAAGCAGATAAAAATCAATAAGGAGTGCTTCCTTTATAAATGGGTTTTTAATCAGACAGGATTTTGAAGTAGACAGAACAAGATTTTTGGAGCAAGGAATCCTCTCTTCTTCCTGCAGGATTTCTGGGTGTCACCATAATTTTAATAAGGCAAAAAAAAAATTGTTTGGTTGTCCTCCACAACTTTTTTTGAGCAAGTGCGGGCGGGCGGGCGGATTTTTTTTTTCAAATTCAAGTCAAAGCTATTAAACACCAAATTATGGCCTCTTAAAAGATGCAAATATGTCTACTCTAGCAAACGATCTCTTTATACAAGTTTAAAAACAGTATTGAAATGTAAACAAAATGAAAACAACAACTTGAAAAATATTATCAAAAAATCAAAAATCTGAAAATTAGGCACGCTATACTTTTGGACAGTAAAAACTTTTTTCCAGTTTCGAAAAAAAGGATCGGTCGGTCGAAGACAACCAAACAACTTCTTTTTTGGCCTCATGTAGCATAACAAAGTAGACTTACGCTGATGTCTGTGGTGCGGGTGGATAATCTCTTTGGTACTCTCTGGGATAATCTCTACTGCCATAAGACTCCCTTGGATACGCTTCTCGGCTTCCATATGCCTCTCTACCGCCACCATAGCCACGGTCGTAGTCACGGCCTCTTGGGGGCGCTGCTGATGGGGGTGTTCTGCTTAGACAAATCAGATATAAAGGGTCCATTCGTTCAAGATTCTATAATAATAGCTATTATATTTTTGCAAACAAATTAAAATGTTTCTTATTGATATATGACACAGTTCAGTGATGAACTCATTTATAAGCAAACTATAATGATGTTCACAAAACTCATTTTTTATTAAACATCGATTAGTTCTGATATCAAAAACTTAATGCCAATTCCAAACATGAAACATGTTATTTCTAAAATTGGTCTTTAAAGAAAATAAAAAAACATGCAACTAATTTCAAAATATGAGATAAAAATTCAAATGCAATTAAGAATTCATATAAAATCAAACACATAAAATATATTAAAGGTGAAATTTTAGAACTATAAAGAAATTAACTCTCATCAAAAAATCAGAAATTTTGAAAAACATGCATATTATAAAAAGTAAAAACTAATCTGAAATAAAAAGGTATTTATTGGTAGGGTGTAGTGGGACTGTTAAATGGTGAGTTGAAACATTGAAATTTGGTCATGCATGTTGTAAAAGCTTTGTAATTATAATGGCAAAAACGGAAATCTTGTCCAAAAAAATTTGCATTAAAAATCATGGGCGGTTTTAAACACACCATGACCATTTTCTTTTTGGGATTTGGAAAATAAAGGAATCCTCTCAATTCTGGAACACTAAACGATTAAGTTCAAGGTGCACGTACAGGTTGCTTTATCACACCGAGACCACTTTCAATATTTCAAATTACCACATGGTTCAACTAGCCTCACTTTACCCTATGAACAAAACAATTGGTTCAACTTGTCAAACACAATGAACAATATCTTTCAGAAAGCAAAAATGCACCTTCCTATGCCCATGGGCGGTTTGCCCCCTGCTGGAGAGGTGACTGTTGCCCCACCTGGCACTCTGAAATTACATAAATGCAACATTGTACCGATATAATTACTGCCGTGTCTTTTGGCAATTATTTTCTCACACCGCAAGTTTATCTACCTTGCAATTGACCACAGGATTGTACTCTCACCTTAATACATATTCCCTAGATCTGTAACTCAAGCACACCCATCAACATACACAGGTGGTCTCACACCCACAAAATCAAGATTTCACACATAAAATATAACATTACAAAGATTTCCAGGCTTCATCACCAGAATCCTATCACCTAATAATTAACAGACTAGTCAGAGCATCAGAAAACTGTTTTGAAAATATACAATTACATTAATCGAGGTTTTAAATATGCTTTAACTTATTCCGCAACTCACCACTTCCCCAACGAGGTTCCAAGGAAAAGCCTCATCTCACAATACATCAAAATAACATCATTCCCAGTAATCACAGTTCCAATCCAAAACAATAGAAGCCAGAGTTCTGAACACACATGTAATGTATACAGTCCATGACAAAGTGGACAGCGCAAATTGCTTTTTGATAATATTTTGCAATCCTGGCTCGTAATTCTGAATATTTGCAATACATGTAGACTACTACGGGAACAAGTACATTCTGAATAAATATTATGACTGATCCATGAGCATTTTTCTCTTGAAAATTATAATTCCATTTCTGAATGTTGCTGTACTAGCAATTTATTGACCCACATGATCATTGCTTATTTGATGCGAAGCAGGTACTGGATAATAAAACACTTGGCTTATTTTTGTAACACTTTGCGCTCTATGGTTCCTTATTATATCGCCGATTTGACATACGAGTAAATTATACTTTTGCTCACAACTGCTCATCGCTCAATAACAATGACAAAATATTCTGTAATTGATTTTTTAAAAGATTTGAATATGAAGCTATTGTTCCATTTTCGTGTCGGAATTTTGAAGTTCATGTACCAGTGATTCATTTAATACAATGTCCTCATAGGTAAGATCACAAAAAATTGGTAAATTACGAAATGATTTAAACAGCTCAGCGTTAACTTTTTCATGGTGATGATTTGATGTAACTCTGGCGATTTACTGACGTGTTGACGGTGTTCCCTGCGTTATCAAATGACGTTCATGTATTTTTAAAAGCAAGTACTACATCATTGAATATATGAAATATTTTGCAACATTTGCAATGGTCGCTTTCCGCGTCACGTGATTGACAAAGCACAGTTACTCGCTCACATGCTGAATACATGAATTCATCACGCAAAAAAATCATTTCGAAACATTCTACAGCTATTGAAATGATATTTTATCTTTCGTACCAAGGACCTCGAATAATTTGAACAGCTGTTTCCTATTTCGCGATTCACTGATCATCCATGTTCTCATTGCTTGAAAGAATTTGGTAATTCTAAAATATTTTAATATTTAGGAAAATAAGATCAATTTCTGAGTACCATGAAGCAAACGTAAAAAACACCAAAATTCCGAAGTGCTTTTTAGGAATAACAAGACCTCGAACGAACAAAACTCTGCAAAGGTTCTTGCAACTACATATATATTAGTATTCACGATATTCAGGATTATAATATTGCAGACCGAAATATACATGCTCGTATGAAAGTTGTTCGAAAACAATCATAATACTCAAATATGATATTGTGGACCTTACACGACCAATACTTTGGAATTTAACACAGATTCACTGTCAGTCACTGAGAAGGAAGCATGCACGCTTTGTTGGAATTCTCTCACTTAGGTAGCTAATAATCTCATTCCATTTACTCTCATACCGGTAGGTAATTGAAGATTTTGCATGCAGTTTAAAATCTTCATGCAAAAGAAGCTTTTATTTTTGGACACAAACAGAGATATATGAATGCTCAAAATACAGGTTATTTTCATTTAGCTGCCTTATGAGACGTTACGAGCCATGCCCATATTGCTTTTCGAGCCACCTTCAGCTTCCAAACTATGGCTAGATGTAGAAGTTGTGAGGTTATGTACAGAAGCGTAGACATTAAGCTAATTCAGATTTGGAAAATCTGCGAGTCATGATTATTAGAATCATACGTTGCGAGTTTCATATGTTAAAGATTCGTAGAAGTTGCGAGAGTCCTGCCAAATTAGTTGCTAGGTAGGCCTTGTTACAATTCATGAAGAAGTTGAAGTTGAACAAATTCAAATTCGTTCGTATTGTCGCAGTTGAAAGTCGAAGTCGATTGGTCGAATTCATATTGTTGAGGACTTTGTTCTGATTCTTTGAAGTTGCAAACCTACAAGCTACACGTTCAGATTCGTTGAAGTTGCGAGATATTTTTTAATTCAAAAATCATTAAACCTTGTAAGCTGTGTTCAGAGTGATCGTTTTCATCAGATTCATGCCAGCCATGATATGTACAAGTTGTGAGGCCTTGTTGAGATTCAAAGGAGTTCTGAGTCATTTTCATTTGTACATGAAGATGTTTTGAGCCATTCAGATTCATAGAAGTTGTGAGTCATCATGATCAAAATCAATTGCATTGCGATCCATGCTTATTTGTAGCAGTTACGAGTCGTGGTCTGAATCATTTACAGTCCGAGCCATGTTTATCAGACTGGTAGAAGATAATGTTGCGAGCCATGTCAAGAATCGCAGAAGTTGCGAGCCATGTTTAGCCAGATGCGAGTCATCATGAGCAGAATCCTATACGTTGTGAGCCAATTAGATTCGTAGCATTTGCGAGTCATGGTCAGAATCATTTACGGTGCGAGCTACGTTGATCAGACTGGTATGTCAAGAATTGCAATCGAGCCAATTAGATTCGTAATAGTTGTGAGCCATGGTCAAATCATTTACGGTGCGAGCCACATTCTCAGACTGGTAGAAAATATGTTGCGAGGCATGTCAAGAATCGCAGAAGTTGCGAGCCATGTTTAGCGGGATGCGAGTCATCATGAGTAGAATCCTATACGTTGCGAGCCAATTAGATTCGTAGCATTTGCGAGTCATGGTCAGAATCATTTACGGTGCGAGCTACGTTGATCAGACTGGTAGGAAATATATACATGTCACGAGCCATGTCAAGAATCGCAGTCGAGCCAGTTAGATTCGTAACAGTTGCGAGCCATGGTCAAATCATTTATGGCGCGAGCCACATTCTCAGACTGGTAGAAAATATGTTGAGAGGCATGTCAAGAATTGCAGAAGTTGCGAGCCATGTTTAGCGTGATTCGAGTCATCATGAGCAGAATCCTATACGTTGCGAGCCAATTAGATTCGTAGCATTTGCGAGTCATGGTCAGAATCATTTACGGTGCGAGCCATGTTCATCAGACTAGAAGATAATGTCGCGAGCCATGTCAAGAATCGTTGAAGTTGCGAGCCATGTTTAGCGGGATGCGAGTCATCATGAGCAGAATCCTATATGTTGAGAGCCAATTAGATTCGTAGCAGTCTTGAGCCATGGTCAGAATCATTTACGGTGCGAGCTACGTTCATGAGACTGGTAGAAGATAATGTTGCGAGCTATGTCAAGAATCGCAGAAGTTGCGAGCCATACATGTTCAGATTCTTAGCGTGATGCGAGTCATCATGAGCATAATACGTTGCGAGCCAATTAGTTTCGTAGCAGTTGTGAGTCATGGTCAGAATCATTTACAGTGCGAGCTACGTCCATCAGACTGGTAGAGTTGCAAATTATGATCAGAGGATACATTGCGAGCCAGGTTCAGAATCGCAGCAGTTGCGAGCCGTTTTAGGTTGGTAGAAGATGCGAGTCATCATGAGCAGAATCATTTATGTTGTGTGTCATGTTTAGACTTGTAGAAGTTGCGAGACTGCTGAAGTCATGTTGGAAATCAAAGAAGTAGCGAGTCAAAGGCTTAAAGTTGCCAGACGTGGTAAATCCCGTAGAACTTGCGAAACTGCATGACCAGATACTTGTAGAAGTATTCAGAGAAGTTAGTAAAGAAAGCGTACCGAAAAAAATAAAATAAACACTTGGCATACAATTTACAAATAATTGGGTAAGAAACGTAGCTATATCATATCTTGTACTTTTTTCCTTCAACGGCTAATAATAATTACCTATATATAATATAATAGTAATATTAAAAATAATGGGATTTTTATAGCGCCTTTTACTATGTATGCAAAGCGCTGTCGCCAATTATAATTACGCTGCCATCAGGAAACCGTCACATTCATTTCGCTTCAACTAGGGTGGCTGCATGGCCTATACACACACCCTATCTGCACTTGGCTAGAGAGAAAAGAATTGTTTATTAAATTTCAACATCCGAGACAAACTACAGATCAGTGACAGTCATCTTAAACTCATTTGATTTTTCTGTTTCAGAGAGAGTGAAGAGATGTGGTATATTAAAATGATTTCATGTCTCTTGCTGCATGTACAATGTCAGGTTTCAATTCCATCTCGCAAAATTATCAACTGCTGGCTGCAAAGGTACAGTATGGTTAAACATGAATGGTTGAACACTGGGAAAGGGTATGTTAATAAGACAATCTGATCACACGGGTACATCGTGACGAATAGCAGTAATTAAAAGTGCATGCAATAAATATTTCAAGCGAAGACTTAATGAGCTTACGTCATTTGACTTATTTTGGACTGGAAATAAACAAATTTCAGAATTCTTGTGCGATTTCTACTGAGAGTGACTGATAACCTGACGATAAGAGTATTACTAGCTCTCTTTGTATGATTTTCATTCGCTCTGTCTATTTGTGTGAATCAGGTTATTGCAAATACGAAGAACACAAAGCAAATAACTGAGCGTTTTTTAAAATTCTCTCAAACACGTTCGGTATGCGCAAAATTCAGCGGGAATCAGAAGCTCTATTTTAAGTGCAACGCATTTCTTCACAATAATGAGGCTAACTCATGTCACGCTGACTAGTATAATATTAAATATTAAAATCATCTCGCTATATACCTGCGTCTTATCGGAGAACGGCTACGGTAAGCTCCAGCGTACGGGTCTCCGTATGGTTCTGCTGCGTAGCGACTGCGTGGGTCAGCGCGGATGTCTCCACGTGGGTCATCTCGATATCCCCCTCTTCCACCATATTCAGAAGGGCCACCGTAGTCACGGCCGTATGAGCGTCCACCACCTCTATCATCTCTGCCACCGCGACCACCTCGTCCACCACCGCGACCTCTACCAAAACCACCCCCACCCCTTCCTCCGCCACCACGTCCTCCTCTAAATCCTCCACCACGTCCACCACCGCGTCCACCGCCTCTTTTACCCTCCCCTTTTGATTGTTCTACTTTGATGGTGGAACCGAGGACTTCTCGTCCATCTAACATACGAATTGCTTCTTCAGCGTCACGTGGGTTTTCATATTCAATAAAAGCAAAGCCAGGAGGATCGCGAGCTATCCATACATCGCGTAAACTGCCAAATTTCTCAAAGGTGTGTCGGACTGCATCTTTTGTAACCTCGTCTTTGAGACCCCCGATGTACAATCTTCCCTCAGGACGCATTCTGTGATTAGCTGTAAAGAAAAAAAGAACAAAGAAAAAAAATGTGATTAAAAATCATGTGCTTCTGATGAGTAAGGCCTTATATTTAAAACAAATTTATAAAGTTATGTAGCTTAATCAAAGAATCCAATAATGAATTCCAGCTCCCTTTACAGTTGAGCACTTTACGTTCAGATTTCACAAATTTTGATTTATAATTAAATGTGATTAAAATGCTCAACAACAACTCATTCAGTACATTGTCTATGAAAACCCTTTAAAAACAAG
>JXSR01S012117.1:28733-48565 GCA_000969725.1 Ophiothrix spiculata | reverse complement strand
ACGTAATTGTGAAATACGGTACAGTATGCCTTGTTTACAATAAATTGTAATAAAGGACTTACTGCAATATTAGTTGAGAAACATCCAGAAATGTGACTTGGTCCAAGACGATGCTTTTGGTATCAGATATTTAAATTGACTATTTTTGTGCTCATTTGAAAAACTTCTTACCAAGATATCCAAATCTTTCTATAATATTTTTTATTTTTCAATATTTAACACAATAATTACGTATGAGATACAAAAACCGCTGCTGAAAGTTTCGTGTCTCATAGACTACTGTCGGAGACGTAATGTCTTCACTCTTTTTCATTTTTTATAACATCTAGGTCTGCAAATCGACCTAATCAATGCCGAAGTCGTTTGGTTGAATTAATGCGCGTTTATATATAGTTGAACAGCAACGTATAGCCACAATCCACCGATTCATGTCTCGGATAAAGTAAGTACATGTTAAATAACACATCAAGGTTTCCTGAGCTTACAATGTCTTTATTATAACACATGATGTCCTGAGGAAAGTCAATGACATTCGCTCCAGATACGTCAGGTAATTACGTAAAAACATTTTGGTCTATTTTTGAGTAAAATATTTTATTTATTTGTTCCTCTGTCTCGGAATTTAAAAACATGACTTTTCATTTGTATCATAAACGTGTCACTAGATAACTAATATCAAGACTATACCGAATAAAATATACGTATAGAGGGAGGGGGGGGGGGAGCAGATAACCACAGCATCCCGATTTACATGGTTACACCAGGTTCCAATGCAAGAGTTGGCAAATATTAATATTCTAAGACGACTCTTTCAATAAATTGATACATTTGTAATTTAAACTTGCTACTCCGACGGCAAATCTGAAAGAGTTGTTGACCCAAATGAAATATATTGATAATGAATTTCGACTGTAAATAGTAAACACTTGAATAAACAACATAACTAATAAGAAGTGCATGAGACATGTCAACTTTATCCTTCAGGCTTCAGCAGATTCTACTTAATGATGATAAATTTAGCATTCATTAACCTATTAATGTGTCGTTATTTAAAGTGTGTCATTTTTAATCTTTATAGCAACAGAAAAAAATTGACGTCGTCACAAAACAAAAAGGTGCTTCCCTCCAAACTTACCTGCGTTGCAAAAGCTTGTATCTACATGTATACAGTTGTACGAGACAGGTGTCCATCGATAGACTAAGGCTAACCCTGTCAAACTTGATTTTTCCTATACTATGTATACACAAATCATATCGCCTATGAAGTTTTCTATTCAGGGATTGGAAGCAATGGAAGGTTCTAATTATTTGGCCTTTATTTCGAATAGTTGTTACCTTAGTTACTGTAAATTTCAGCGACTGATAAATACAAATTTGTCAAAAATAGGAAAAATGTAGGAGTCATTTTGTGGTGCAGTTTTTGCTCGACATCAGTCTTTGACTGGCCTTAGTTTAACTTGTAATAATATTATTGTTCATTTGGATGTATTTTAATCGTAATAGAATGGTCTGTCCAGATATGTGAAAAGTAATTATGGCCAGAGGCCGACTTAAAGGCTGATTTGAGATAGACAGTCACATAATGTATATATAATACAAAAGAGAGCGAGGTAAAGTTTAGGGTGAAACATTATTTTTTTTGGCACATAATAACATCAAAGCAAAAGTCAAGTAATTTCTTTCAATTTCAATTAATGTACTGTCTGTCATAATGTTTTACCATATGCAACGGCTTACATTGTCATAGCTTAACAATGCAAGTAAAGGAGGTCGCACAAGCCTATCTTGATCACATAATAGTTAATGCTTAATGTAAAGTCTAAAAAGTCAACTATATTTCCTTTCCACACTTTGGTAATGGTCATACTCCAGTTTCTTTAGATCCTCTTTTATTTCTATGTTGCGCCGCATAAAAGTGTTGATTTATCGCCTCTCCTCTACCTCAATAATTGAGAGATACATGATAGACATAATAGAGACTGAAAACAAATTCGCTCTTATTGAGAACATACACATATCTCTATCTCCCAGGTTGACATGACCTATATCACCAGCCAGCTTTATTCATGTTACATGGCGCCGTATAATGCATCGGTTTCTTAATTTCTTTTATGTCTATTAAAATATATAACTCAATAAAGTATTCTTTTTGTTTGGTTATTCTTTCTGTCCACATACTTAAAGTTTTCATAGGAAGCCCATTTTCATTACCGCAACATAATTCAGTTGAATCTAGACAGATCAGACAATCTTAAGCATTATACCAGGCAACATCTGTGTACTCAAGATATTCTTCCACATCTAAACTAAACATTGTGCTGATAAGTAATGGAATGAGAATTTTATATATGGCATATCAATCTTGGCAACACGACATGTCACTTTTATTCTATCACTCAGGCTGATTTTTAACTTCTGATCAAGGTGATGTATAAGGCCAATCAATAGAGGCCTTGCATGCTTTTATTGATTGGTGCCAAACAAAAGATTTGGACTGATGACCTTCCCCGTAAACATGGCAGGTCGTAGTCTATTCAACAAGACATTGTAATTAACTTATGTATTTTGATGGATGGGTTATGATCTAAAGTGGTTGGTTATGGTAACACTTATGTTAAATGCATTTAAACAATCCGCCATATTCACGGTATGATACGTCACATGCAGGGCCTCTATATATCGAGCGTTGAGAGCCACAAGACCGTATCACAGAGTAACAGAGATGACAATGAGCTAAAAACATGGCCCCAATTAGCGTAACGTGTAACGTAATTTGTGGACAAAAACGAGGTCACAAAATGAAGAATGCTGCACACCTTGTTCCCGATTAAGGGTGACACACATCAAGGACGATGTCAGTATTTATCGATATTTGAGCAGTATTCTCCATTTTGTGTCCTCGTTTTTGACATATTACTTTACACGTTACGCCATTTGGAGCCAATGATCACGTGATCAGCGAAGAAACGTTAACCAGCGACTATTGAGAAAAAGTAATTAAATGAGCTATGAAGTACATGGGGATTTCAACAATCCCTAGATCAAAAGATGTCAAGACCCATGATGAATGATCTTATAGACAATCCTGTAATTGACATACTCACGCCGTTAATGGGGCAAATCTACAGAATCGGACGGGGAATCGGAACTCAGAACAGTGCCTAATAGGGTCAAGATATTTCATCTAGTAACTATTCGGTACCGTGTTGCGTCTACAGATGGAGGATTTTCTATCAACCTTGACAGGAGTATTTTTCTGACCGACAACTACCCCTCTATTAACTTTTGGCCGGTTCCCTGTCTTTAGTTTGTGTTCCAGTCGGCATTTCATGTTAATTTATTAAAAAGACTTCAAGTCAAAAATTTAGTAATTTCTTACAATTCAAGTTAATGTACATGTACTGTCTGTCATAATGTCTTTCCATATGCAACGGCTTACATTATCATAGCTTAACAATGCAAGTAAAGGAGGTCGCACAAGCCTATCTTGATCACATAATAGTTAATGCTTAATGTAAAGTCTAAAGAGTCAACTATATTTCCTTTCCATATTTTGGTAATGGTTATACTCCAGTTTCTTTAGATCCTCTTTTATTTCTATGTTGCGCCGCATATAAGTGTTGATTTATCGGCTCTCCTCTATCTTAATAATTGAGGGATACATGGTAGACATAATAGAGACTGAAAACAAATTCGCTCTTATTGAGAACATACATATATCTCTATCTCAAGTTGACATGACCTATATCACCAGCCAGCTTTATTCATGTTACATGGCGCCGTATAATGCATCGGTTTCTCAATTTCTTTTATGTCTATTAAAAATATAACTCAATAAAGTATTCTTATTGTTTGGTTATTCTTTCTGTCCACACACTTAAAGTTTTCATAGGAAGACCATTTTCATTACCGCAACATAATTCAGTTGAATGTAGAAAGATCAGACAAATTTCAGCAATCTTCCTAGCTATTTCTGTTTACTCAAGATATTCTTCCACATTTTGAACATTGTGCTGATAAGTAATGGAATGAGAATTTTATATATGACATACACTTCAATCTTGGCAGCATGACATGTCACCCCTGAGGGGGCAATCCTATTCCGGAGGCGACACGTATGTATCAAAAGACTCAATTTTTCAGCATCACTGTCACCCAAAGACTCCTATCTTTTACAATTTCATGATATTTCACCCAAAGCCTCAATGTTGTTTTTATATTTTTCTCTCCAGAATTCCAAATTTCGCTCACCAAATGCCAAATTTTGCTCACCGAATGCCAAAAATCCTCATTTTGACCACTGAGCCGTCACATTTTTTGTATTTTCTCTCACCTAATGCCAAAAATCATGCTCTCACCCAATAACCCAACATTTTGTAAGCCTGTGCTCTCATCGAATGCCCAGCCTGTCGGAGTAACTATTCACTACCGTTTTGCGTCTACAGATGGAGAAGTTCAATCAAATTTGGCAGGAATGTTTGTCTGAGCAATAGGTTTACCTGCAACTCAGTAGAACTAGAGCTAACAGATATCCTTGGGAAAAACAGGTTTACCTTCAACTTGAGAGAACTAGAGTGAACAGATACCTAGGGAGCAAAACAGGTTTACCTGCAACTCAGTAAAACTAGAGCTAACAGATAACCTTGGAAAAAAACAGGTTTACCTTCAACTTGAGAGAACTAGAGTGAACAGATACCTAAGGAGCAAAACAGGTTTACCTGCAACTCAAGAAAACTAGAGTTAACAGATACCTAGAGTCTACCTAGGGAGCACAACGGAAATTATTGTAATGTTTCCTATCTAGATGGGTTCTATAGACCCATAGAACACTACAAAATCTAAATTGCTTTTATAATATCTTAAAAACGGAACTTTTTCCAGAAAACATTTCATTAAGGTAGACAATTGTCTACCTTTGAACGGACAAAGATAGACAATTGTCTACCTGAACAGAATTTTTGAATCTTTTTCTTGATAAATTTCAGATTTTAAAAAGCAATTTAGATTTTACTCTGTTATAGGTAACATCACTAGGGTGGACACAAAATAGGTCTGTTGCATGGGGTCAAATTTGAAAATAGGCAAAAACACCATCTTTCCAAAAGCATGTAATTTCTAAATGACATGAAATAAAGTTCTTGGAAAAGTTAAAACTACACACAAAAGTAAATTATATAAATAATGCTAACAAAATTTATTTCCATCATTATTAAAAATATCGAAAAGTTAACAACATCTGGGTACTAATTTCATTTCATATTGAACAAATGAAATAATTGAGAACAAACTTTAAAAAGATACTTTACAAATGACAATATCACGAATAAGTGTTAGTGCTCTGTTGATAATTAAAAATAGCCAAGTTGATTCAAGATGTTTTAGATCTTATATAAATTAACTCTGCCATGCTTTATGCATGATATCAGTGCCAGTAGCTGTATGCATGTTTGAACCAAATCAATATACGTGATATATCCTTAGCCAAACACGATGCGTGGGAAGCCTCAGGTAAAATCTCCAGACGAGGTGATGAAATATTATTCTAGTCAAGATGAAAAAACCAAGAAGATTGTTATCGATATCTTTCCTTCTACATGTAAAACTTTATTAGACTTCAAGTTACTTCATATATTTATTATGCAAAATTCATCTGAAGCTCCTTACTCTTAAAGACATTTCAACGTTCTTGTAAATATACTATGACTATTGTAACATTGATACTGTCAACCGTTGAATACTTTTAATTTCAACAGCAATAGAGCTTTTGGGAACTTTCTCCTGCTTTAACCATTATCTTTTATTTAAAAAAACCCCCATAAAAATTAGCTTTCTATGTCAAGTAGTCTATCAGTGTCATATTGAGCCTAAACTATACAAATATTATCACTCACATTTTTTTTTGAAACAGAAAGATATTACTGTATAACCTCTTCTGTACCTGAGATCGGAACTAATTAATTGCGACAAAACCTGCAGCTTCGCATCATCATGGAGGAACAGAAATAATAGAAATGATTCAGTGGAGAATATTAAGGAAAAAGAAAATTGATTGAAACAAACGACATAAAACTTGTCAATTAATTTTACCTTAAAAAATAAGCCCCATTTCTAATAACTGGAGACATTTTTCGTTATCTTCAAAGTTCATTGAAATTAAAATGTTTTTGAAAGCACTTGGAAAATAAATTCCACCGATTTTAGGATCACTGGTTAAAACAAAGCAAAACATGTAGTTTCAGCTTGATATTATTCAATCGATACTCTGGGTATGTTCATGACAAAATGAATAAATATCAAAACAAAACAAATCTAAATTACCATTTACAAATTTGATCACACTTCATTTCTTCAAAATGACTTAATGTAAATGAGAAACGTGCTGTATTTCAAGTATTTCCTTCGATATAAAACCAGACATTCCAAACTCTGTCACGCCTTGTGTGATATCTGTAGTTTCAGCTTGATATTGTTCAATCGATACTCTGGGTATGTTCATGATAAAGTGTGACACGATTAAGCCTTGGGTAAAAAAGCCAAAACGTGCCATGAAAATGTTGATCTCTGTTCAAGTTTGATATACAGGGTGTCCGAGAAAAAAAGAAACCGAGATTTGCGCCCACAGTTGATTAATTTTCATGAAATTCATTTTTCCCCCATTTGTATCTTCTCTTTAAAATGATATCAAAATCGTCCACACAAACCAAATAATTTTCAAGTTAAACGTCTTTAAAGACATTTTACTAAATGTGGCTTTTTACCAAAATTGAAAAGGGTATTGCAACATTACGGATAACTACCCTTTGCCCTCTCAATGAATCCATATCTGTCATAATTCTGTACAGAAGATCGTTGATTTCTCTTGGTGCCATTTGGTGGAGTTTTGAAGACTTTGCTTTTAAGGTAGGCCTACAAGAAATCTCACTTCTAAATTAACGGCAACTTGAAGGCTATCTATTCTCATTCATTCAATAACGAAGAAAATAATGTTGCTTAGTTAAACGATGAACTGCGTCTAGCAAAACAGTATTCCAAATCATTCAACCGTGTCAAAGAACAGAGGGCGTAAATCTCAGTTTCCCTTTTCTCGGTTTCTCTTTTGTGGTGAATTTGACTCATGACCAAGAACACAGCTAGGTCTTATCCAAGATAAATTATGTGAAATCACCCACAGGTTTAGTACTTAACCGTTACTACCTCATATTGCTATGTGTTTTCGTCCATGACCCTCACAACAAAAATTTAAAAAAGGTTATTTACCCGGGTTATCTAGCTGTATCAATCGAATATTGTATTCTTTGTCATCTTAGTTTGGGTCTAATGTCATACTTGAATTATATGATGACGCACTGATTTGGTGAGTGATACAATTATACAAAGAATACATTATTATCGTTTGCATTGATTAATATAGGATGCAATAATCAAGGGCAAGGAGAGTGTGTGATTTCGACCAACACTTGTTTGTTATTCTTCGTGCTTAGCGCTGGCTGTTTTGAAGTCTCATATTGTCATCCGGTAATGAGAAATTTGTTTCAAATATTAATTTGCCTCAGAGGTGACCACGTTCTCAATATCATATAAGGAATGTTGTCACGTTTATTAAACATATCTTTGTAAAAACATCAAAACTATTTTATTAATAAAGGATATTGTATATAAGGAATATGTTTATGTTGAACTCATGGACAAGATTATGATCAGAGGCGGATGTAGCTTTGCCACGTAAAAGAAAACTTTTCAGGATAATGAATGATGAAAGGTTGTCAATTATTGTCTAAAATGACACGACAAGAATTGAAGGTTGCGTGTTAAAATCAAATGATTTGTTTTCTTTTATTTTATTGCTTTAGTAATTTGTTAATCGTAATAGCATCAATACCTACTAAATTGATAACTATAAGACATAACATTCAAATATTAAAAACACAAAGGATTTTTGATACTTATACACTCTTAAAAATTTTTACTCTTGTTGAGTAAAAATTTACTCAACGGTCACAGCTCATTTTGTTGAGTAAAATCCTACTCAACGTTGGGAAAACTTTACTCAACATTGAGTAAGATGTGCTCAATGTTGAGTAGTATTGACTCAACCGAGCAAGATTTTACTCAATGTTGAGTAAGATTTTACTCAGCAATGAGCTGTGACCGTTGGGTAAATTTTTACTCAACAGAGTAAAAAATTTTTAAGAGTGTACGTACATTTTAGTCGATTAATTGATTATTTATTAAAACAGAGAAGCAACTGATACCCGTATCAGAGTTTATTCAAATCAGCTGTAATACCGTTTAACTTTGTTTTGTTTGTAAGTTGACTGTAAAAAGTTGCCTTAGAAATTATCAAGATAATTGTCCAAGCAGTTAATGATCCCGGTATAATGTCCAAATACAGTTTATAGATAAAATCAAAGATAAAATTTAAAGATACACTCCTTTCGGTTTTTAAAACCTGCAAGGATTAAGATAATACATTGTCCAATAAATAATTCCGAAGTTGCTAGTAGTCAGTGGCTTCAGACCAACATTCAAACTGTACAGGAGATTGACACGGAATGAGGATGAGGATAGACGCTGATCATCACGCTTTAGGAGACAAATCAAGTGGAAACAAAATTAAGTCAAGATTATGCATCACTTCCTCTGAATTCGTGGAACTGAGTTGTGCTTAGGTGAGGCAACATGCAACCTGGTACCAACTGACCAATGCTTATGCAATAGTTTGGTAAAATTCAGTTGGACCGCTAGAAATGCAGTCTAATCGCTACCATAAAAGCACCCTCTTTTTAGAATACTAGTAAATCGTGTAAAATAATATATACGTGTTATTTTGTTAAGTAAAACTTATATTTGCTAAAATATTTTGTAGGATTTACTAATTGGAAAAAGATCATTTTTTTTTTATTTAGCAGGGTTATAAATCTTTGTAGGAAATGTAACAATATACCTTATTGTGATTAATAAGCCTATAGACAACAACATGAGAATATCAAAATGGTTCATTGATCTATGTATCAGTTGTGCAAGTGATAGACAATTTCGAATTCAATATAAATTGTGCTTTCTTAATAAAGGCAATTGATTTCAGATAGTAAAACGCCTAAAAACACGATTTGTATTTATTATGATTTACAATTACAGGATAGTGTCATTAATTATGTTGTTATATCATGGAAATCACACTTCGATACCTGTTGCCACTTCTTCATAGTCAGCATATATTATTTGTTTTACAAGTAGCATACATCAAATTTGGTATAATAATGGGACCATAAACTAACGCATAACATTGGTACTCACATACAAAAAATTAAAGCAATTGTTTTATAGCAGATTATTTGCAACATATGATGAATGAAACAACTGAAATTCAAAGATATGATAAATTTCCTTTCAAAAGTAATGTTATGTGTAAACATTAAATGACTCAGATTCAGATTGCAGATACGCCATTTTCTTTTTCAAATTATACTTTAAATAATAAATTATATAGCATAAATAAAATATGAGAATACTTACAAAGTTCAATAAATATCTCAAAAATTCAAAAATCCCGTTTTCCACAAACAAAACCTGGGTCTGCTAGACACAAAAATGTTTCTCCTGCAAAATGACCAAAATGCAGATACGACTTTCCTGCACTCATATGACGAAATGATACTTTAATTCTGTAAAATTATTTTTATGATCGAAAGCATGCACATGTACACATCACGTACTTTGATGAATGTTTACAATATAGCCTCCAAATTCCCCTATTAAATCTTTCTTTTAAGAATCCTGGAGGGAATCCCATATTCTGTGCTAGCATTCACTGTCTGACAATAACCTGTCAGCACTGCTTTGCTTTGGAATTACCCGGCTAATTGATAAAGGTTTTCCTGCAATTATCCTAATGCCAGGCTAGCTCATTAAAACGATGTTCAATTTCTGTCTTTGAAAGAGATGCTACTACATGTAGTCAACGGTTATTGACATAGTTGATTATTTCTTATTGGAAATATTACACGTAAAAATAAAACAGGTTTTGCATCCGAGTTAGGAATTTTTAGGAGGAGCAGAAAGAGGAGGAGAATCAGAAGGATTTTTTAGTTTTTGTCGTTAAATTCCTGTCATCTTAACCAAAATGAGCTTCAATGGTGGTATAGTTATCGTTACATTAGGTCAGGAACTAAAAAAAATATTGTTACTAGCAAATTGCTTTGAAACAAACAAATAAACAAACAAACAAACACACCAACACACCAAGAAATAAACAAACAAGGTACAGAAACGATATCTATGGTTTTAGTTTAAAATTATATTTGCTACTCCACTTTGTTTTGTCAAAATAACTTGCAATGTTAGTGATAAATGTTTTGAAATACATTATTGTTGTTCTGATTCATCAAAAACTTTCATCATAATTAATTTGTAATTTAAATACTTAAATATTTTCCTGCTCACACTCTTAATATTAATTATGAAATATCACCATGTTAGTGAATCACGCCGCTGTAAAAACGTCTTAATCCCTTTATAATTTTTTATTATTGATATTTAAAACATAAAGGTAACGTTTGGGGTTGAAGTTCCAGTCAAGATAAGATTACTTTCACAAAAATATTTGTTGTGAATGTTTTACACGCCACTATAAAAATTAGAGTTCACTCAGGAGCAAGCGTCATAGGTGAGAGAATATGGTAAAAAGAGAAAAGATGAAAACCCCAGTTTATTAGGACCTCCCCTGGGGGAATACGATTTTCTTGGCGGCACCGAAACGCACTAGTATTGCCACAATTTAGCGCATCATACCTCATTTCATCAAAATATTTAAATAAATGAGATCGTGCCGTTTCCAAAGTATTTCCTTCAATCTAAAACCAGATATTCCAAACTGTGTCACGCCTCGTGTGATATATGTGGTTGCAGCTTGATATTGTCTTAATCGATACATATGACGTGTTCTTGACAAGCAGAGAAATGGGTAAGCCTTGGGTGCCCAAACGTGATATAAAATGTTCTCTTTCCTATATTTTGATACTTGTCGTGAATTCGATGAACACGAATTACTTGCCTCCATAGCCAAACAGACAATTTCATTTCATCCATCAATTTAACATATTAATTATACTTTTAATATCATAATTTTAAATCCAAGATCATAAGTCATATAAACATGCTCAACCAAAGTAGTCAACAAAAACAATAATGGATTTGCTCGAAACATCTATACCACTTTAAAACCTCTTTTCCATAAGCCTTCACTCACTATCAATATGAGTTAATAACTTTATACTAATGCTTTTGACGGGCGAGACCCTTGAACCTCGTCAAAAAACTGACAAAGTTAGGTAGTTGTATCAATGAAATCCAATACTGCATTCTAGAAAATCAGTGTTTCAATTAGATTTAAGAATATTTGATTGCAATGTCGGAAACCTAAAGTACCTGTTGCAAAATAGATAAGCGATATATTTTATATTTTAATTAATCAAAATAGAATTTTAATTAATTATAAAAGTTTAGAGCATGTGCTTTCGAATAAATACCTGTTTGTTATCTGTAGTGTTTAGTGGTGGCTGTTTTGAAGTCTCAGTTTCATTTTGTAATTGAATATTTCTTTCAATATTACTTTGCCTCGGAGGGGACCACGTTCTCAATATTATATATATGACTTATTGTCACGTTTAACGTTATTAAAACATCACAAACATTTTAATTACAAAGGATATATCAAATTTATATCAAAAAAGGTTGTGAAATTGCAATGATTGGGATTCTTAAACAATTTATGCACTTAAGTGTCATTAAACACACAATCTTTTAATAATACAATTAATAAGCGAACGTGAATTCAAGGAACCATACAATTATTAAGCAGCGAAAAACAGAATGTAGCTAGTCCCAGATGTATCGACGATGAACTCTTACATTTTCTGTTATCTAATTCGATATTCCTATATATTTTTATCATATTTGTTGATTCGACAAATATCACATGTTTGTTTTAAGTGTTCTGCTAAATATTCAACTTGGTATTTTTGTTTTGAGATTCTATTAAAATGTGCATCTGGATATGTTTGTAAGCAATTTACTTAGTTATCTTTGCCAATTTGACCACCAAAGATCTTTGAAGTTGACTAGACTGATTTAATTAGATTGGATTTGATTTGATTCATGATGCATATCATAAGCTCATAACAATCATGGTGAAATTTTTAGATGGAGTTGAGAATTACCGTATGATATGACGTAGTGCGCAGCTATGTAAGTATGGTTAAAATTCTAATATGTACCACACATGCATTTCATCTTTATTTCCTGCTCAGTACACTCTATATTTTATAGTCCACATACTACGCTATGATTGGGGCCTTGTTTTGAGCTTAGTGTGGTACAGGTTTTATTAAAAAGCACTCAAGATCGTTCATGCATTTAGCCTCTGATTCTTTTATTGATCATCAATTACGACAAGTGATAAAACATTTTCATGTTGAATAAAAGCCTAGTGACCTTGTTGTTTGGCATAGGGGTAATTGTAATTGTATATCATTTTACCATCAAATGAAACATTCAGAGTCATTTTTGGAAATACTACATATGGCAGCTACTCCTTTGTGAGTTTCTAAGTGAGGATTTTAGAGGAAATAATAAATAGCTGCCATATGTAAACCGGGTCTGAATCGCAAAGCGTGAAAAACCTGTCGCATCTTCGGCGTATTTTTCTCAAAAAAATTTGTGTTTTACCCCATAAAGGTTGGTATCATTGTAATCTTGACAAAATAAGCTACATTATGATATATATTTCATAATACAATGTCGAATTCGTGACGAGATATTGATGTAGAAAGTCAAAGTTTTACGCAAGTCAACTTTTCACTCAGCCATGTAACATCTCATGTTGATCGAATGCGTTCACAAATTACTTCACATAAAAGCTTGAAGCCTATGCTATCAGATAAAACAAGTTTTTTGAACTGTGTTGATTTTTCTACTTTTTCTAAAATACGCCAAACCTCAACCAATCGTATAGCATTTGGTTTTACATAGCGTTAAGCAAAAAACTCCCGGATGTGGATTGGCCTGTAATTTAATAGCCAATCAGCAAGGCGTATTGAGCCGACCCACACTGCTGCGGCGGCGGGCTATATAAATCGTTTAATATAATAAAGATGAAATGTATGTGACCAGTGAATACAACATTATACGAAATTGAACGAAAATAAATTACTAATGTAACTGAATGACGAATTACATTACTAATTTATATTAACTAATATACAGTTAGTCCTGCGTCATTTAATTCGTCAATTGACGAATTAAAGACGCATTTGATATTCCCTAATTAGTCATGTAATTTATCGTTTATCAATTAACTAAAATTTAACTGATTACAAATTGAATAATTAGAGACAGAAACTATTCAAAAATTGTTTTTCATCATTTCAAAGACATTTACAGCATTTTTTCAAGAATTATGAAAAAATCACTCTGCTTGACTAATTTTAATTAGTCAAATAAGACATGTTTTTTGACTAATTATCGTTTTCAGTGTAGACTCGATATGCATTCAATATAAACAAAAAAATTGTTCAGTAAATAATTTGGGAGATGGCAAAGTTATATGAGACACCAATATTTAACGCATACTGGAGATTGGTATTGAATGATGAAGATGATAGACGCTGAGCATGACTATTGAGGAAACGTAAAGTAGAAAGTAAAATAAAATTAAGTTAAGATTATGCATCACTTCCTATGGTTTCGTGGAACTGATTTGTGCTGAGGCGAGGAAACATACAGCCTGGTACCAACTGACCAATACTTATGCAATGGTTTGGTAACAGTTCAGTTTGAACGTTAAAAAATTCTCTTAAAAATATCTAAAAAAGAAAATTAAAAATTATTTTCTGCAGAATTTTTAACTTTGCAGAATAATGTTTTATTTGAGTCCTAAAAGCCTTCTCCCTGTTTATGCAACACTTTGTAGAATACCTTAAATAACCATACATTTACAGATTTGAAAAATAGGAATCATGTTTTAAAAAGATAGATTTCATCTTTATTAACATAAATCTGTTGACAAAATTTATTTCTATTTCAATATTCGATCAGTAATAAAGGCTAATAAAACAGTAGAACAAAACAGAGCTAAACAAGTATTTATTATGGTTTACAATGACAAGATATTGTCATTAATTTTGTTGTTATAATGTATCATGGAGCTCACTCTTAGAAGCATTTTCAAATGCAGGTATTTTTATATCTAGCATTTGTTTTTATTTTATTTATAACAGTTTACAGAAAGCCATGACACACCCAATAGTGGACACACTAAATTAAAGGGTTGCCAAACACATGAAAATGGTGGACAAACACAAAAAATAAATAATAGATTAAAAAAAAAAATGAGATGATATGTAATGAGATGATATGAGGAAACAAAAAAAAACCCGAGAGACAGAGGCAGACCAAACGAATGAGACAAAAAACAATAAAGGGAAACTGGCTACAAAAGGTTGTGGCAAACAGCACTTTTGAAAGAAGATAATGAGGGGCATTTGACTACATCCTCCGGAAGATAATTCCATATGGTGGGCACAAATGAATAGAAGGACATTTTGGAGAGAGTCAGCTATTTACTGTTATACATCATATTGTATCATGACATGACCATAGACTAGACTAAGAGCTACTAAGAATATTTGCCAAAAGTTAAAGTTGAATATTTGAATTAGTGATGTTAAGGCAACAAAAAATAGAATTGAAAGATTTAATAGGTGAATTCCTTTTAACATTCATGGATTTTACAGAAAGATAAATTCCTTTTAATATTAATGAATTTGGTTAAATATTAAATAATTTAATTTAAAGAAATTATATTGTTACCTTGTTTCACTTAATGATCATGGTAATCTTAACTGAATTTGACTTGATCCTTATACATATATACTAGTTTTCAAGTGTCCAAGTCTATATAATGGTGCATAACATGTAATTTGTATTTAAAAATGTATTAAATTCATGATTTGAAAAGAATGTCCTCATATTCTTTAGGGTCTCAGATGAGATTTGTTTCATCTATATTCTTAGGTTTCTCCATATAATAGCTATCACCTTGCATGCCAATTATATTCCAAACCATTTTATCATGACCGTTCAATCTACGGAAACTAAAACTGGACAAGTTTGCCCATGGCGACTCATTAACCGATGACAAATTAAGTCAAAAGATCAAGTAATATTTATGTGTGCTTTCTTGACTACATACTTCGTGGAATTACTTGAATTAAATTTTACACATCAGATAACATAAGGGTTATTCTGTAATTTGGGTGGTAATGGCTTGTAACCATAATAAAGGATAGTTTGGCATAATATTTTGCGACTCCTATTATGGGTTTGAAATTTTAAATCAAAAATAAATCAAGATTTGATACGATTATTTACATATCTTTTGAAACACGCGAGTTTAAAACAACGTGAATTGTGAATCAGATCTTAAACACAAATAATTCTTTGCAGACAAATTACACTTTAATACTGTAAAAGATGTTTTTGATCAAATCGTTTTTTCGACCACTGAAAGCATGCACATGCACATGCACATTATAATGTATACTTTGATAGATGTTCACAGCCTCCAAGATTCCCTATTTAATCGTTTATTCAAGAATCCTGGAGGGAATTCCATATTCTGTGCTAGCATTCACTGTCTGACAATAACCTGTCAGCACTGCTTTGTATTGGAATTACCCGGCTGATTGATAAAGGCTTTCCTGCAATTATCCTAATGCCAGGCTAGCTCATTAAAACGATGTTCAATTTCTGTCATTGTATAAATGCTACTTATCAACGGTTAGATCGTGGTCGTTTTTAATTATCTCCTATTCAAAATGTTACAAGTAAAAAGAGTTAAGGCTCTGACACACATCACCGTATATATGGTATAGAGCAAAACATACGCTTAACATACTTAATCCCACTATTGTTTGGTATATACATTGCTGTTTGTCATGTGTTCGTTAAAAGTACGCTTAATACGTTAACCATACGACTGTGTCCGTTATGTATACGTTTGATTAGTTATAGATACGGTGCGTGTCCGTTTGGCGTACGTCCAGTATGTGAAACTTGTGTACGTTATTCGTACGTTTAAGGCTCTATACGGTGATGTATGACAGAGTCTCTAAGAACAATCCAATAGCATATTCTTTTACTTTTTATATCTATAAATTAGTTTTAAAAGTATCAATATTTTGAGAACCATGTCGGGCACCTGAATTATTATATTTGTTAAAACTACTTCGGTATACAATGATTATTATTGTTTTATTTATCAAAATAGAAATTTTAAAGGGAAGGTTTGAAAAGTGTGTAATTTCTACAAATACTTGTTATGTTTCGTGCCCAGTACCTAGTGTTGGCTGTCTAGATTGTTTTGGTAATTTATAGGAATATGTTTTGATATAACTTTTACCTAGGAGATACCACCTTTGACAACATTATGTAGGGAATATTGTCACGTTATGAAAAATCTCAATAAAAACATCACAAATATTTAATTAATAAAGGATATATCAATTTTATATGGTATATGTTATGTTGAACTCATGGTAACAATTATTATCAAAAGCGGAAATAGCTTTATCACGAAAAAGAGAAATCCCAGGATCTAGCATGAACAAGCACGATAAAAGGTTTCGACCAAAATTTGAGGTACAGTATGACATATTAAATTCAAATGAAGTTTGTTTCTAATTTATTTCCATTTTAGTTTAATGCTGTATATTCTTTTCTATTCAAATCTTGAGGCAACCAATACATTCATGCGGCATACTACTGAGTTGGAAACGATGATATTTAAATGGCATTTTTAAGGGTTATAAACAAACAAACGTTTAGACAATCAAACAGGCGATCTTTCAACATTTGGATGGTTATCTGTAACATTGAAATTGCTTTTAGTATTTGCGGCTGGTAAATTCTTAATCTCATTCTTTATATATATAAATGTTTAGCATTTATATAATTTTGGAATATAACTTTTTAATGTTTTATCAATCTTCGTCTTAAAAAATCGGTCTTCTTATGTACATTAATACTAGATTGTGTCTCATTTTTTGTTCTAAAAACGTACAGAATAGATATTTAATCACATGAGACAGCCTCGTTTTTTTTTTCTAGTCTTAATAGTCAGATCTATGACAAAAATCCTCAGAAATACCTCTTAAAGGCCATGAAATAAGGGAAGAATGCAATTAACCATCCACTTAGCATACTTATTGTTGTAAGTCGATTTTGTGCAGCTTATATAGCTTCTTCATAGTTAAAGATATTTCTGGAACACTTCATAACACGATTAGATGATCTAGTGCAGTATCAGTGCGTCAGTAACAGTGTCACATTCAATTACTTCAAACGTTTACTGCATTTTCAGTTAAGGTATGATACACTTTAATAGTAGGTTCAAAGTTTTGATTTTGAATTTAGAAATGGCTTATTTGAGAGTTTTAATTCCCATTTTTAATTGATGACAAGTGTGACTAGGAATGACTAATTACTACGATAGGGTATTGTTAATTTTCCATTCCGAAGAAATAAACATCACACCAAATCATACATCATAGCTTTAAGCAACAATAAACAAGTATAACTGTTTGAAGCATGAACGTGATTTTTGCATGTTTAGTTTGGTTTCAAAATGATACCAAGTAAATAATTGGCGACCCAAACTGCCCTTGCACTCATGGATTTAATAAAAAAAAATTATAATACAAAAAACAAACAAACAAACAAATAAACCGCAAAAATCATTGTGTGACTGATTATCTAAAATGTGTTCTTCATTTCTGAGAGGTAATATTGAAATCCTGAAAATAATTATTCGAAGAGAAAGAAAAATACTTAAAGCTCCATAAAAGTAAGTCACGTTACAGATGCATGTTTTACTCATGTAAATCATTCTTAAGAACGATATACGAGCTCTGGATTTCCTTTGCTTTGAAATATAGGGAAGAAGACCAAGTTCCCTAACACGATGGTACAGGATATTCAAATTGTAAAACTAGTGCTGTTTTCCCAAATGCAGAATGTCCAATGGTATAAGTGAAATATTTGAATAATACATAACACGAGATTCCACTTAAAGCTGCAACAGGGACAAACACCAATACAATTTACTGTACGTTTGGCAATCCATTTACACCCTGAGGTAAAATCTCAGCAATTTGTTGAAAATAAATCTAGGACATTTTTGATTAAAGTAGGTAAGGTTACCAATCGATGGCACTAATAATTCTGTATTGGAAATTTGATTTGCACACGTGGCATGTATGTATTCTGGCATTATTCAGCTTTTGCTTCGTTTATATAGATCTAGCTGCACAAATAATCAAGAAATACTAAGTACAGGATTTGCTAAGACTTATTTATGCTCTTCCTATTTGTGCACCCCATCATTTACTTACGTTCACAATTACCGAACAACATAAGCAAGCAATCAATATATTTTTAAAGAAAGGCAACGTGAGGTAGCACCATGTTTAAAAAAAAATAAGAGTATCTACGCGCGCATTAAGCATGTTAAGTGGAAAATGACGGAATAATGACTATTATCATAAAAAATGCTTTGTAGCGAGACCTAAATACTCACACATTTTTTGGTTATATAGTAATTATCTAACAGAATTAAGTGAAAATGTGAAACTCAATTTGATGTCAAAAAAAAATCATGCAGAAAATACAAGCATTATCATTCAGTAACCTATATATAAGCATGATAAGACATAGACATATTCGTACATGTTCTTGAGCAAGCGATAAAATCAATATAGGAAATCTGGTTAGTTAAATTTCCACGGCTTAATTGTCCAGGGAATGCTTTCTGCTGATAGGCAGTGATACGGAAAATAAGAACTTGAAATCTCTATTTTTAGCTGGAGGGAATTGCATCGTATGGTACATTCTCGTTGTATGATTTCACGATATAAAGGTCATCGAATTTACCATCTTTAAATTTATCCATTTAGAGGATATAGTGTTGATCTTGCAATATAACCGTAATCGTGTCAGTTTGGTTAATATTTCAGATGCCAATCAAATGGAGGCGACTTGGCAATTTGATAAAATGTTATGTATTACATAGATCCAAGGTATTTTTATCGGTTTAACACGTACACGCGATAAATTTAAGTTGTATATAATTATTTGAAAGCTCTTTTTGTAATGACAGTAAGAATATTTTCTTCTAGACAAATTTGTTCTGCTTGTGTTTTTGTGTATTCGAAAGTTTTCAGTTTCAAAGCATCAGTAAACAGGTACAATTAATGTTATGAGGTTTCTTTTTGTTAGACAATTTTAAAATTTATTCGAGTTCCATCCGAGTGCATGATATACTGCCAATTTCCCAAGAGTTATTGATTTCTGTCTTCATTGAAATGTAAAGGCAACAAATCAAACCTGTGGCGAGTTTTCAAAACTGATGCCTTTACATAATCCTACCCTCTTGGAAACGAAAAGACAAAATGCTCTCATTCTTTTTGCAAATTAAAGACAAAGAAATGCTCTATCAATTAAGATACGAATTTTAAAATGGAACGGGAAGTATTTTTAAAGATTTATTTATTCTGATTACTAATCATTTTGATACACCCTGTACGCTTAACATACTTAATCCCACTATTGTTTGGTTTATACATTGTTGCTTGTCATGTGTTCTTTAAAAGTACGCTAAATACGTTAACCATACCGTTGTGTCCGTTGTGTATACGTTTGTTATATACGGTGTGTTCCGTTTGGCGTACGTCCAGTTTGTGAATCTTTTATACGTTATTCATACGTTAACCCTCGTC